>JAMBLF010000583.1:0-236404 GCA_030578115.1 Leucoptera coffeella | reverse complement strand
ATATTTTATAAAAACGGGACTTTACGCGTATATATTTTGTAAACAAAGTTTAACCTCTTGGTAAAATAGTTAATAGATTATTAACATTGCATGATTTTATTTATGAAACCTTTATGCCCCTATAAAATAAGACTTATTCTTCGACTGTGTGTAAATTTGTGTTAATGTAAACACAAGAGAAATTCCATGGATAGGTACAATACAAACTAATATTTTGGTAACCATTTCTATTTCATTTTTTTTACCAATAGCATTTATGTAGTTGCAAAAATATATCGCAGTTTATTTATTACTACCATAGCTAATAGGAAATATAATTCAGACAGTACTTATTATTTAGATAGAACTAGGTAGTTCAAATGCATTTCGCTCTCTTGTATCCAAACCAACCCTAAAAGCATTTCCTCTTAGAGTACCCGCCACATAAGGTGGCAGTAGCCAAACTTGGAACTAAATTTGACGTTTCCGCCATTGCGTGTTATTTTGTATGAAAGGTAAATTTAGTATTACCAGCGTTGTGTTTTTTGCCCACTCTTTGTAATTTTTATGTTTGTTAAGGGTGATTATAATAAATTGATTTCTGGAGTTTCTTGTTAGTTCTTCTCCAAGGGTCTCCGCTGAACTTCTTCTTCTCAATCGTTACGATCTTATCAGAGCGGTCGTGGTCTTCATGACGTGGCATCTTGAGCAGCCGAAATGGTTGGTGAACTAACCTCGGTAAAAATATGTAAAGACAATGCTCAGTGCCATGTTTGAAATAGTTTTTTTACATACATACATACACATCACGCCTGATTCCCTGTAGAGGGGTAGGCAGAGATCACGGATCCCCATTTGTCCCGATCCTGACAGACCACTTTCGCTTCATTGACATTCATACATTCTCTAATACACTCTCGGCGGTTATAGGTACTCCTAACGTCACCTTTTTTCAATATAGCGTCTATCTGACTGTTACATATATGTCTTATTAGGCCGGCCCCTACGTAACCGCCCTTCCACTTCACTCATATATATTCCTTTTGTCAATATATAGTTTTTTTAATTTGTACTTAGATCATAAAATAACTTTCAAAGAGAGCTTATGATAGGGCCTATTTTGAATAAAAATATTTTGACTTTTGACTTTGGTATATTAATTTGTTTTATTTGAGTTTATAGCTCTGCAACCAAAGATCGTTACAAATGAAACCTCAATATAATGTATCGAGCCGTATGGCACAGTGAGTGCTAGTTTTGGCGTGTTTACTGGCAACACTGGATTACGCGATTGTGGCGACGCCTCCAACTGCCACCTTATGTGGCGGGTACTCTATCATCATCTTGATCCTGTTTTATTTTTTATTCGTGGAGCACAAAGGAGGCTTCACACTGCACCGCTTCACAGACTAATGCTGATTACAACAAAACAACCACCAAAATAAGGCAACCACATCAGCCGGCCGTTGTTGGCTGTATGTAATCAGAAAAAGGAACAAAAGCACCATCGGCGGTAACCAAACGTCTATAGACAATAAAAGAAAGGAATAAATAAGTAAAAAAAGCGGGGGAACCTGTCGACGCCATATTGTGGCGCTCGGCCTTCACGCCTCAGCCAGAGATAATCTTTCGTAAAAGAATCGAACGGGAGGTGCTCCTTGCCTCGCATAAAGGTCGGAACGTAAACTCAAGATTCCAAGCGAAAGAAAACTCTCCCACTTTCAAATTTAAGTCGACTTTCCCCTGTAGCTTGTTAAATTTTACAATCTCACCAAGGAGGTCAAGAAAGCAGTCACCGTTGATGACCTGTCAGTTTAGAGCCCAAAAAGAAGATGGAGTCTTCTATTATTTTGACTTTATGTGGGGAAATGATGCGAAGATTAATCGTGGCGATGGCGGCCGTTTTAATTACGTACGTTGGGCCTTTGTGGTTCCTGTGGGCTTCCTCAGGGTCTGACTCAGCAGGATCGCGGGAAACTCACTGCGTGCTATTGTGTTCTCGAGATTGTTGTCTGGTGTCGACACGCTTATAATGAAATGTTTGGGGCATCGATTGGTCAACGTTTTTGTTTTATTTTGACTGTTTTTAAGATGCAGATACAATAATATATGTATATATAATACATTACGTGTAAGGTTACTGTATAAAATAGGTACATGCTTTTTTACGGAGGTTGAGGTCGGTGTCAGTTTTATAGATATAGCATTATTACTTTTTTGCAAATGAAATTGGAGATCTATGCAGCCTACATATTCTTTTGAACACGTTGCAAACCATAGATACAATTCTAGAATCCGATAATGTTCCATACAGCCAGAAAGGCCCTCGTATTATTTATTCAGCCGCTCAAAATCCATCAGGATGGCAACACTAATTTACGTTTGCGAAGCCTGTTGAACTCCGTGGAGGCTACGTGACTGCGGATCGTGACCCGTTCTGATTGCGGCGGCGCGCCCGTAGGTACGTGTGCGGTGGCCTTTATTTATTTACCTCGTGTTTACATTGCTTAGTCTGTGATTGTGTTCGTTGTCTATGGTATAAATGTACATAGATAAGTATACATGATGTAAATAGATAGAGATCCCGCCACATAAATTGGCAGTAGCCAAACTTGGAACTAAATTTGACGTTTCCGCCATTGCGTGTTATTTTGTATGAAAGGTAAATTCAGTATTACCAGCGTTGTGTTTTTTGCCCACTCTTTGTAATTTTTATGTTTGTTAAGGGTGATTATAATAAATTGATTTCCGGAGTTTCTTGTTAGTTCTTCTCCAAGCTAGGGTCTCCGCTGATCTAACCTCGGTAAAAAATATGTAAAGACAATGCTTAGTGCCATGTTTGAAATAATAGTTTTAAGAGATTCGCGATTTATACTCATGATATAAGATATAAGGGTGTGTATAAGATTGATTGCAGCTGTGGGAAATCCTACGTCGGACAGACTAAAAGGTCTATTGCGGACAGAGTGAAGGAACACATAATATATGTAATATTTAATAAGAAGGATAAGTCCCGTTAATTATTAATCATGTTTGAAATAGTTTAATAAACATATTTTGACTTTGATATATTAATTTGTTTTATTTGAGTTTATAGCTCTGCAACCAAAGACCGTTACAAATGAAACCTATAATGTATCGAGCCGTATGGCACAGTGAGGGCTAGTTTTGGCGTGTTTACTGGTAACACTGAATTACGCGACTGTGGCGACGCCCCCAACTGCCAATTTATATGGCGGGATCTCTATGTATCTTATGAAAATTATTGATGTTTTTTAAACGAATCATTTACGGACCTACCCATTGTAAAAATGATATGGATTATATACTTTCCAGTAGGTTATACGATATAGGGATTTCCTTTATTATCTCGTAAAATTGTAGGTATATTTACAATGACCATTTCATTCTGCATTTAATCTCTGCAGATAATTCCATTATCATGAAGTAATAGTACTTCGCGTGGAGAACTGTAAATAATAAACATTTATGCGGTATTCCGCTAGTACCTAACACAAGGCTATTCTCGAAACCTCGCCAAAGGCTATCTCCCTTTCCATCAACATGAAAAACTTTATGTTCGACATAAACTCATTTTATGTTCGCTATATAATTTCGTTATATAGTTAACTCTGAGCGACTAAAGTATTAAAGGGCAGCTGCTATAAGGTATTAAATAATATGTTTTGCACACATATTGAATAACCATCGCACGGCTAGTTTTAATTTCATGTAAAAATATAATGTTATTCATTTATAAGATAAGCCGACATTTCTGCCTAACCTTGTAGAAGATAGAAAGCGTGATAGTATTATATTAATATAACATTAATATTAAGACAAAGATTTTATTTTTCGTAATTTGGTCATGTCTATTAGGTACCCTACTCAATGTTTGATGCAATCTCGAGCACCTCATTGGTTATTAAGGAAAATTTCAGTGAACATAATCACAGACTACTCCTTCCTTAGACAGTTCCGTTGATTGATGGATATCCATACAGAAATTAATGGCAGTTTTATAAAAAGTTGTATTTTAAAGTTACGTACACTAATGCACCATAATGCGTAGTATAAGTAAACACAGGTTTTCTATGATATTTTGTGGGTAAAACTGTTTTATTCTATTTCATAAAAAAATTCTCCTTGCGATAAAGGTTCCTGATGAAAGTTTTTTTAAATGCAATGTAATTAAGCTTAATTGTCTTTAGTATTGATAGTCTTTTTAAATTAGCAAGAAGCATCATCTCTAAGGAAAGGTACCTCCCGACGTGTAGAAATAATAAACAAAAATAAAGCCTCACCGACACCGCATTCATAACAAGATAATATATGCATAAAAGCATAAATAAACCTCGCACACTGTTAGTAATGAGTATAATTAATAGCTGCGTCCTGATCTATGTTGAGAGGTTAGGACACATGACCTGCTGGCTATATAGCTTCTTAATGTCCGAACAGGAGGGAAAAAACGCCATTAATTCAGAGATGATAAACGCAATACGTCAATGTCTGTCATGCGTCTTGCTATGATATTGCTTTTGGTTATAGGTAGTCTGTGGCTTTAGTCCACTAATGCGTTTTGCAAAATAACAGTTCAATATTAGATCAGTAATAGTGTGAAGTTGGTAGTGGAATAGCAAGTGACAAGTCTGGACATTTTAAAGCGAAATTTGACACTTTTGCCTATTTCAATGGTGAAATTTGACACTTTTGGTCATCCACTACCAACTTCACATTATTACTGATCTGATATGTGTTTGTACCCCTGATGTTGTATAGGTAAATAAGTAAAAGTTTACTTTAAAAGTTTATTGTAGTGTTTAGAAAGAATGTACATTTTTAATGATTTAATTCCTATCTACCAATAAGTGTAAATTTGGGAACTCTTAAAATATACAAAGCTATATCGCTGTATATTGTGGTTACCTACATGTTGTTAAGGTATATAGGAGATACTCACACAAAATTTTGTACAGGTAAAGAGTATCTTTTTATGTATATAAAAAATCATCCATAATGACTAAAACGAATTCAATGAATACTTAAATATTTGAAACATAGAAAATATAACATTACATATATCTTCTACGTGCTTTATATAACGTATTTAAATCAAAACAAAAATATTTTTTCATCTCTCCCACACTGACCTAAAAGAAATGAATTAGTTCCTTTATTAAACCATTAACATCCCGACTTTTAGCCCAGGTAGGGCAGACAGTTAATGGATGTTGTTCGGTTGATGATGATGCATCTTTACGCTTTACGGATTGGCGCTTCCCCGCCTTTTTTACCAGACGCCAAATGACTAATGAGTTTTCGTAGCTTCGACCTTTTTGCTGTCAAAAAGTTTCTTCTCGTGTGTAATGAGGAACGAGTGATAGGTAACTTTATGTAGGTATAAATAAATAAAAGTACGAAGAAGTTTAAATGAATTATTTACTACACATATTATTAGGAAATATATTTATTTAATTTACAGTAACACTAGGTTTGAGTTTACATAATAATAATAAGTTTATTAAGAGAATTGACACAATTTTGCTTACAAAACAATCCAAAATAACATTAGGTATACTATATGACAGTACATGAGGTATAGTAAGTACACTTCTTCCTAAAAAAGGACTAAAGCCGTGTAGACTAAGGTTAAGTAGGATACGAAACGAACTAAAAAATATGGATACCGAAAATGCTGCTATAAGTACCTACATGTTTAACATAACATAAAATACGCTTCATGACTTGTGTATACACACTCCCTTTTTTATTACTGCGGGGTAGTCAGAGGCTTGAGTGCCCATCTCCGAAATTTCGAAGGCATGTTAGGTATGGGTCACTCGACGCCCGCGTTTCACTAGATAGACAGCACCCAACGTGATAGGTAGTGAACCAAATCCGTATATAAGCACTGGTTGTTACCTATCCCGAGGGATAGACAGATTTCCTCACGATTTTTTCCCTCGCCGTTAGCAACTATGTATATGTTTAAATGGTACAAAATCTTCACGATAATGAATTTATCGACTATTTATATAAGAAATCATCCATAATCTCAGTACACTTGAACTATGCACGTACCTATTACATTCATTCCCCATCAATCTCCACTAGAAAGAACATAAAAGAAAGAAATAGAAACTTGAGCCGGTAGCAACATACACGTTCGTATGTGTGATAGTCTGTGCGACACACATAAAAAGTCGCGCACTGATTGGCGGACGGCGAGTGTTTGTGTAGCGACGGCCACGCCCTCTATCGAACGGGCTGGCGGCGTGCGTGTGTTACGCACTTTCTTACTCGGTTTTTGCATTGGATACTGGATGCTTTATGCCTCGCTGTAAAAAGTTTTTGCGTAAATAGGTTGGTATATGATATTATATATATACTCATGCGTAAATGATATTTATAAATAAATACATAGATAATATGTTGATGTTGTGTACTACTGTGAATTGTGTAGGGTTTATTATGCATTTAAGTTCATTGATATATCAATATCTTCAAGTAGGAAATAGCAAATCATAAGTAATCTTGCCTACGTGGAAACAATATACTTTACTTTCCATTAAATAGATAAGAATTCGGTAGTTGGTTTATATGTAGAGTTATAAAATTCACTTATAAAAAAATCTATAGCATTTTCTACGTTCAAAGACAAGCTTCTCCGTTTCATCATTATAATAATAAGATACATATCCTTTTTCGCGCATGTAGTAGGTACATAAACATTATAACAAGAATTAATCAGGTAATTTATTTCAAAATAGTAAAAACAAAAACAACCCAAGTTTTCCATCACCTGATTCTGACACACAGATCCAAATCTATTTCCCGCAAGAACTTGGAGCCCACTCCATTTCAGCCACATCAGACTGTTTCCCATTTAATTTGAAATTCGAACGACAGTAAAAGGCTTTATGCGAGGCGAAATTCGATTTGGGCCCTGGGCTCTCACAAAGGAAATCGTTTATAGGGGCCGATTAAAATTGATTTCAGAACTCAAGGGACGAACCTTGTTACTGGCAGCTGAATGGCAGTATGTCCGTTGCCAAGTACCTATTTAAAAATAAATCAATATGGCGCGCTTCTATTTAATCTGTCAGATTTATTAAAAAAAAATGTTGTGTAAAACATAAAATAATGCGGTTTATTTAATTTTAATTTGTACCTACACAATATTATTTTTCGTTATAAATGTACGTCATTATAAACGCATTATTTTATGTAATTTCACCAAACTACCGAATATCTTGAGATAAAGATCTGTAATTAAAAACTTTACTTAACTTAAGAATTAAGTAAGTAACCCAAGCAACTTTAATACTAAAACAAACTTCAACCAACCAAACCTATAACAACTGCAACGAACCGCCATTTTCTCACTTCTAAAGGTGCGATATAGAAATATTTGCCCACAGCTGGTATCCAGAGAGCACAAACACTTAAGCACTCGATGTTAAAACATCCGGATGAAAGAGGTCCTTTCGACCCCTTCATAATTCTGGGCAAACACTCCTTGTACTTTGAAAGCGGTTGTAGGAAGCTTTATAAAAGATAAAGTTTTCTTACCTAACACATATATTTATGTACTTTTATCGCTTTAAAGGGAATGGGAGGATTACGTATTTATCTTTGCTAATAAATAATCGAAATAACTTTACATAATACTTTTTGTATCATTCATATGAAAACTCTGTGCTGAAAACTCCATGGAGTTTGTATTAGAACTTTTTGGCGACTTATATTTTTTACGATTTGACTATGGAGTTTGCTGTTGTAAAAGGTTGTAACACAAAAGAAATTAGTTAAGTTATATTTCAATAATTTCTTAACGAAGTTCTGTAGAAGAAATAAACGAACTAGCAAGAATATCTTAGTACCAACATATAGCAATAAATACCTTTAAGACCTTGCGTGGCACTCGTTTGGTATTTAATTAAATTGAATATATTACAACTCTGCTTGCATTACTTATGTAGATGTGCACAAAAAATCAAAACAAAGCCACATGTAAGGCCGCAACTTATTTTATTATAGAAAATGTGTTCATGACAGATGTTCATCTCATTTACCCGCGGGCGTGGCTGGAATCACATGAATACCATTGCCCATAGCGAGACGGGAAACGAAAATAAATATATATAACCCCATAAGTTTGGTAATGGAATTAAAACTGCATTTGATATGAAGTGCTCTTTTATTTGTAGCTTTATGTCTGGTGATACCTTTTAAAAGGATGCCGACTGAAATTATTTCTTAATAGATCTGCTGAGGTATAATAATTAAAACTAAAAATTTTACTTATACTTACGTAAAATATATGTTTAGATAATATTTATTTTAAAATTTTACAATCGACTTTTAACGATAGCTGTAAACATAATACGCACTATAACATCTAAATACGTTAAAATATAAATAAAAACCTCTCTGTCACGGTGTACACACATGTTAACTAACGTAGATCAATATTGCCAACTTATCATCCAATATTTTCCTACATATTGGTACAACAAATAACCTTTATAGGTTCAAAATAATGGATTTGTGGCTTATCTCAACTTTTTGGGCACATCTCTTGCCTGAGGCGTTTTGGGGTCGTGGAATTGAGTTTTAATGCAGTTTAAGAAACCGTGGGGGCTGATAATTGCTTTTTCGTAGTCAATTTTCGTAGTGCAAGGGTTAATGTTAGTGTGTTAGAATGATGAAGGTTAGGAATTGTCTTGTTATGACAACAATGTTGGTACAGGTGTCTACTTCTACTATTACTGGTAACATTGTATTTCTATTTCTTCTATACTTCTATTGTATTATATTATATTGTACTATAGATTATAATTAAAAGTAATCTTATCATGTAACTAAAGTCATAATTTTTTTTTAATTAGGTGTCATATTTATCATAAAAAATATCCCCATAAAATACAAAAAATAATACAAAATTTACAAAAAATTTAAGTTTGACCAAAAAGCACCTGAGTTTAGTTCAAAATCAGAACACATGAGTATTTTATTCTTAACTCCACCAAAAAGGCCACACTAACCAAACCTCTTTTCACAGCCGACTCCCTGCTCGGCTCTGGCACTGATGAGGAAGAAGAAGAAGAGTCCAGGAGTACAGCCAACGCCAGCAGTAGTCCGGCACACGCCACTCATCCTGCCCTCCACTCCGAATTGTCCCCACAATGGAGACACCAAGCCTCACGAGGACTCTGAAGACCAGGTTAGTTATCCATGTTATGGAGGATCTTAGGGTACCTAATTACCCATGGGAACTAGATATCTTTAAGAGTCGGGGTAGATATTCCTGCGGACATATCCTATATAAACGTAGTGTAGGACGCCCCCCTGCCAGGTGGACTGATGACCTTAAGGAGGTCGCTGGTGGTGGCTGGATGAGGGCCACGAATGATCGTGTTGTGGCGTACCCTTGGAGAGGCCTACGTCCAGTAGTGGACTAGTATAGGCTGATTGATTGATAGCCTATATAAATAATAGTCGTATATAAATAATTGATGTGATGTATCTTTATGAACTAAAGGTACCTGGGGCATATACCCAGTTAATGAACAGAAATGGGTTATATAAGTTTGATTGCAATGAATATTATATGGTTTAAAAGTGCTGTTTGCCATCTGGTGGTTAATTGGTGGGAACTTGTTAGCTAAGTTGAGGGTAGTTTTGTAGAAGAATTTTTAAATCTACCTGCATAATATAAATTATGTTTGTAGACAGAACCTCTAATATCGATAACTTTTTTTACAAAACTACAACATCACTCTTCTGATTCATACTGCAGACCTGATCTCTTGGTTTGTAAATAAAGGATACGTGCCAAACGATCGGTCGAATGCTGAACTAGAAAACGTGATCAGAATATTCAGTATCCATGTAGAACAGATTCAAAATATTGTAACTTAGCATGCATATATATTTAGAAAGATTACATAGTATTCCTACTGTGTATTCCTACTCAGCCTTTTCAAATGTACATTTCATATCGTATATACATATAATATTTAGTTTTTTAAACTAAGAACCTGATTGCACATAGGTATAATTAATTATTAGGCCAAAGACTTTTCATTATTTTGACTGTAGTTCAATAAAAAAAACTCCAACACTGTTAACGTGCATGAACCCATAACACATACGTACAATGTAACTTCAAAGTAAAAAAATCCTACAAACCGTGGGAGTAACCACATAGTCGTTTCAGTTCTTCTTCTTCCCTTCTCAGGGTTCGTTGGACGGAGACGCGGAGACCAGAGACTCTCAAGCGGAGAACAAGTCACCAGATGACGGCAACGGAGGCTCCAAACGCAGGGGACCCAGGACTACCATCAAGGCTAAGCAGCTGGAGATCCTCAAGTCTGCCTTCTCACAAACTCCCAAACCTACGAGACATATAAGAGAACAGCTGGCCAAGGAGACTGGACTTCCTATGAGGGTTATACAGGTTAGTCCTAGACTGTAGTTAGAGAGTTTAGTAGAGGTTTTTGTAAGGCTAGAATAGTGGTTTGGAAATAATGTTACAGGTGTTGTAAAAGTGACGTTATGTGGTCCGATAAATTTGTAGGAAGAATATACGAAAGTATCGTGAGAACAGGTATCTAAATGATGAAAAACTTAGATTCATAGGAATATTCTTGGTGATCATAAGGATCTATATTATCGTTAATTAATTAACTATCTTTGTTTTTAAATAGGTAGGTAGTTGAATAGTTCATCACGGACGTTTTTTATGATAAGATAGTGAGACAGATTCGATTCTTGATGAAGCGATATAATTTGAGTGTTGATCATGAAATCAATGTAGGTACATGCTGTTTTAAGTATGTGTACACAATTAAGTTCATTCTCTAAGTAAATGCTGATTTTATTGGTCAGTAGCACATTAACTACCTAGATGGGAACATGACCAACCGACTGTGCGTGAGTTTAGTCACTGTCAACATCACATCACTCCGTAGTTGGAGTGATGCGACTTTCACGAGAATGCAAATAGGAATTAATTAAAGAGCAGACATTAATATCTCACAGAGGCGTTTCTTGAGCACCATCACAGTTACAAATGGCTTCCATTTCTAGCAAGACATTCCGAAATTGAATCGGCGCGTAAACGTACCAGATGACAAACGATCTAATTAGCTGACGGACTCCTTTTTGTTTCACCTCTTTTCTAAGTTTGACAGCTTGTTTTCTTCTTTTTTAGTGTCAGTCTTATTTTGACATTTCGTGTTATTGGCGTGGCGGTTTATTTATTCTAGTATTTTAAATTTATTTCTTAGAGTATATATTTTTAAACTCATAATATCTTAGTATCAATTGGTAATGTACATCACTTTCTACTTTAATTTATGCATTTTTTATCAAATTTTATATATATATACATTTCATAACTACATATTTTAAGTCTATGATCTGTGAAATATTGTATTTAAGTCCGTAAAACCTTGTAAGCACCGATACAAGATTTTATCGATACAGACTACTTACTATGTAGTGACTCATAACCTACTACAATGAATGGGCCTTAAAATTATTTGCCGCAAATGTATGCCCATTATCATTGAGATATTTTTAAACCTAAATTATTTCCTATGGCAACATTGTCGCTTAATTAACATTGTCGTTAAAAGTATCACCTGTTCAGTTTTCGCACTATTGAGTTGAAATTAAATGCTAAATAATTGCTTGAATTGTTACTTGTTTACAAAAACGTGATGTAACTTACTTAAACCTGTCTATCTTAAAACATGGTTTGATCATAAAACCTTACTACGCCATTACTCTTTATTAGTATATTATTCCTACATCTAAAACAACAATAAAAAAAACTAAAAAACTCCAAGTCCAATCCAAACCAACAAAATTTAAAACCCAACATTCCCTTTAACCTCCTGTTTTTACGTAAACCCGCCTGTTCTTGGCAAAAACCGCCAGGTTAGGCAGACGGCCGCGTCATCGAATCAGCTGATTCTCCACGGCTGGCGGCTGCTTGGCCAGCAGATGGCAGTGGCAGCCGCGTCACGGTTACCGCACTGCTTCCTCTTTGTCTCGCTTTTTGTGGTAATTTCCTAACAGAAAAACTGAGAACACTATTCTTACAAGTCTAGAAGGGATTACGCTAATGGCCGAACTGGGAATGGAATGAAAGAAACGTGTACCTGTTGTGTAATCGTAATTGCAAGTGGGTAATGTGTTTTAGTCTGTACCTACTCTGTGAAACGTAGCAGTAATTAAGTAAGACTATTTTTGATGATGAAAGGTGTTTTCCTGATATTTACACATTTCCGTAAACGTATAAATTATAGTAACGATTTTGCCTTCTTTTTTGTAGTGTCTGAAACCTAAATTCTCTAAAAAAAGTGTTTGTTTTAAAATAAAATGTTAACTGATTCCAAAAATCATGATCGATTCTTTTAAGATCCTTAAGCTATTTATTCAGAATTCGATTTACTGCTATCTATCACAGAACAAATACTAAAACACAGAGTAGTACTTTGACAGAATAGGACCGTCCGCATCTGCATCTGTTTGTAAACGTTGCTCAAACGTTGGGCTGCTGTTGCGATAACGCGACCGCAACACGGGTCCACCGCTCTACCGTAACACGAAACGACCAGAGTCAAACGCCGAATCGCTAAATGGACTGTGACACGCCGTGACACGGTGTTTTTTAATTCCTGTTTAAGCGTTTTATGACATAAAGACACTTATTGTCCATGTTTGGTCACGATGCCACCGAGCTATGGTTTAATATGAGTGGTTTGAGGTTTTGTGACTATCAAAAAACTGTTCATTATTTTTGTTTGAACATTTTACGCAGTAATAATAAATCAAACGTTTGTTAGGGAATCGTATTATAGAGAACTATAAACATATGTGTTGGTATTATATAAGAATTATACGCTTACATTCGGTGTCCCCGTGTAATAGGCAAAACATTGGAGTTTTATTCCCCTTATACTCATTGGTCACACAAATGGGGTTTTAGTTAGCGACAAAATAGGTGTGAAAAAATATTAGACTAAAAAACACGAATACTATATAATTTATAAAAAGTACACGAAGTAACCTAATCCAGTATTAATACCACGTTTAAAACATGTAGGTTCATAGCTTAATATTAAAATCTTTATCCTTCTTAAAAACACCGGTCAAAAACAAAACAAGAAGGTTACAAGGGTTAAAAAAGAACACGCGGCAAATTTACAGGAATTTTCACATGTTAAAACAATGTCAAACGTCAACGCAGCGGGATGTCAGTTTTTGCATAATTTTTTCCCGCCCTGTCAAGGGTGACTGCTAAGCGCGTGTCAAATGCTCTAAGCCGCCTCATATGGTGTGACGTTACTGTAAATTGCTTTTTTTGTGAAAAAAACACACTTGTTAACATAGCTCTCGGGTCTTTGATGTCTGCGGTTTCTTTGACAGGCTTCCGATGTGTTTTTGCATGCTACTTTTACATACTTGGTTGCTTTTTCCTAACGTGACAAGCACAAATTGCTGAATTTGTTACGGATATGTCTGTAACGAGCTGTCATTAATCTAAGAGTAAGTTAAACTTAATTGGTTCTATAGAAGCCTAAGGTTTTCATTCAATGCAAATGCTTTAGCTCTATTTAGGTAATAGTCGATAAACAAAACGCTATAATATTCCCAATGACAGCCATTTTTGTCGATTTTTAAGCCAAGGTTAGCTTTCCACACGTACACATTTACTTTTGTATTTGTCTTCGTATAGAAAATTTCAATTAACTAGAAAAGATGGTAACCAAACCAAGCTTGAACTTATTTGTCGGCTAGCTAGCTAGTCTCATTTGAATAATTATACTCTTGACGAAAGATAAGGCTCCTTTTTGATAGCCAACAACACTTCCCCGCACTTGATTGACGTAAAATGGGAGTGAAATACTAAATAGGCTACCTAATAGTAGATAATGTAATTGGATTCACACCTAACGTATATTTTTAAGGAATGCCTCTGTTGTTCAATTGTTTTTAGACTTCCTGTGATTCCGTGTGTAGTTTTAGTTGTAAATTATAAAGCTTGATGTATGATGATTAAACTAACTATTCTTACTACTGTGTAATGTAACTAGGAATGTTACCATTCTTGTAAATTGTTTTTAGAATCTAGGGGTGTATTGAAGTTAGTGAAGGATTATTTTTTGATTTAAAAAAAATGATCTAAAATCGAATTGAGATAAAACATGAACTAGTCTGTTAAAGTTTTTCAAACATTTACACGCTTTATAAAACATGTCTTCCCTTAAGTATATTTGACGCTAAAATCGTCATTCTCACCGACTCATCGCCAAACAGATTTACGAGGTTGTCAAAATGAAAAACAACAGGTGATCGCTCAACGGAAAGACAAGTTAATTATCTTCGAAAACAAATAAACAGAAATAGGATCGTGTAGGATACACATAACATTCTAACGCTTCTCCATGTCAGCGGAGCGCGAAACTGAAAAAAAAAACACCTTGAATATTGTAATAAGATCATAAGTTTCAATATGTCAAGCGTGACAGCGCTGTCAACATGTGACAGGAGCTTATTGGCTCATACGTCATTTTGAAAGTACGCTAATGGAGGGAAGTTTGTTAGGGTTACAGGAAACGTGTCAACGTGAAAATTAACTAATAAAAGAGCTAAAAATGGAATATTATTAAAACCCTGCATACTAGTTATGTAAGCACGAACCTTGTACTATATATCGCTGTACAGGGAACTTAAAATAATGCAATCTCAGTACATTCTAACCTCTCTCCAACTTGTTTCCAACAAAACATACTTTGAACATTTACACCAATAAAGGCAATGTAGTGACCTGTCAAACCCATTAGGATGCCGATCGAATAAAGTGTTAATATCAGGCTCCTCGCGGTCGGCTTGGATGCGGCCGAACGATCTGTATATGGGGCCCGAATAGCCATATCTCATAATTTAACGTCTTTCGGAGACTTTGGGATCACCAAAATACTATAACATGCACGAGTTATGTGACGGGAAGGAGGCCGCATGCGAGTTCCCACCTTTATGGTTGTGGTAAAGCATCGTTAATAGCGGCCGAGGTTTAACAGTTTGTTTTGTCTGCACAGTATTATAGATTTTTTACTATATTTACTATAAAACAAGATAGGCTTACAGGCTAGTAAAAAGAGATGGGCGATAGAAGTGAAAATAATTTTAAAGTACATTTTATAGCAGTGATTCATTATATAATACATACTCGTATTTGCTGAGATTATATTTAGATACATAAGAGGCATTGAAACAATGACCATTAGTAAACTGATATTTAGAGCGCAATTACAAGTACTTAACATATTAAACTTTCTTGAAATTTTGCCTTGTAAATGTATGCCGAAGTTAATTTTTAAGTTTTTCCCTTGAAGTATACTTAAATGAATAAAATAACAATGTTCCACTGAAATACGAGCCATAAGAGCGCAGTAGGACCATCGAAAGTTGCAAACGAGCGCCAATTACATGGCAACACTGAGGCCGAACGATCAACGGCGACATTTTTATCAAACTTCATTGCAATTAGGCAATGCCCGGTGCTTCATCGCCAATAAATTCATAATTTTAATCTCAATTATGATCCGCAACAGCCCGATTAAGTATCCTTGCGAAATATCGCGCGAAAATATAAAATATCTATTTTATTATTTTAGCCTTGTTTACATATGGGCGCTTTTGTAACGGGCCGCTGCAAAAAATGCTTGATATTTAAATAATTGCACTTTTACACATACTTTTGCCGCCGTAAAGTGTTTACCTAATAGTCGGGATTTTAATCCAGCAGTCATAATAATTTTGACGTAAATGTGTTTATAAATTTCACATGCAAACGAATTGCCTGATTACCGCGTCGCTTAAGTGTTCCTCTTCAGGATGTAAGAACACAGAATCCAGTTTGTAATGAAGATTTCAAGTGTAGATTAACCTAATCCCTAATATACTTATTTAGATTTCTATGGTTGTAAAGTGAACAAGAAATTGAGCAATATTATATTTAGATAGAAGCCATACTATTATGTCGATATGTTCATATAATATAATGACTTTTAGTAAAATAAAATTTGATGAATGCTATAAGTGCCATTTATTAGTTTATACTCGAATACTAGTCTTCTAGCAAATCTCATGTCTCAAACCATCCAACATCAATAAGACGGAGAACAATCATCCCATTGTACGTTACTAGGGTTAGGGATCAGCCTTCTAGATGATTAATATCCCCGAAGACAGGAGCACCTTAGCACCAGCGGCAGGTGTACCAACAAAAAGGAGACGAGAGCAATAAATTAATAATTATGACACAAAGCCGCGTCATACAAAAAGCGTACACGATCGCGAAACTAGTTTTTTGGGAAAAGGTACGAGAGCGGCGCCAAAATCTTTTGTCTAACCTGGACGTCATGCGGATACACTGTGCGGCTGACAAAGAAGCGCCGCACACGGGTACAAAGCGGGCCCGCGAGGACAAAAAATGACGTCATTTATTTTATTACGTGTCAGCGGAGAATGTATAGCGCATTAATATCGAGTAGGACTAATATCGCCCCTAGGGTGATAGGCGCTCGACGCCGACAAAAAATGACCCTTCATAAAGTCCTGTGTCTTAACTCTTAATTTGATATTGATGGTAATTTTTATTGTTATGTCTTTATTGTGTACGGTTAATTGTAATTCTCTGTTTGATTAGTTGTAGTTGTGTTTAGTATTGTTCTTTTTGCACGGTTGTGCAAGTTTTTGAGATTATTTAAGGCTATTAAAAGATGTAAAACTCTTAGGAATTCTTTAATGGTTTTAACATTTAGTTACATAAAAAAGACACACTAATGAAAAAAAAACATTTGAGAAAAAAACGCGTTCGCTGACCAAATCATTATTTGTTCTTCAATTTGTCACCAAATATTCTGTACCTATTTCACTGTAAACAAATAAACACTTTGATACCCAGACAATTGGGTCGCTATTCTATTATCCTGCAGCCAGACTCCAATAAAAAAAATGGGAGCAGCCGTCGCCATGGCAACCGGTTAAAGCCTCTGTGAAACGAGCTATCGATCGACAGAACCTGTGTCTGATTTCAGTACTGTAAGGGTAGAATATAGCTGTGATAGGAGTACTATGGATACATATAAACAAAAATAAATTAATTAAAGTGTTATATATAAAATAAATTACAATATATGTACTCATTTAGGTTTGTGTAAATTGCACTTAAGGTAACTGTTTTCTACAATCCTGACGTAATTTTTTGCTAAGCTTTTTGGTTAACATAGTAACTTATATTCCTTAGCTTGCGATGTTACTGTAAAAGATTTAATAATCATATTGGCATCCCTTACAAAGTGTTACATTAAAACACAAGTTAATCTTGTAAGCTCGTGGTTTTGTGGTCAGTCTTCTAGTTTACTCGTATATTACTTTATTATTATCATTCATGTATGCTTGGTACTTACAATGAGGTGTTACTCCGTAATTACTGTAATCATACTCATTACATACACACCCATCTTACTACAATAACAAATTATAAAGATCTAGGTATCCGGAACTTTAATTTATTAGAACTTTTAGGGCATGAACTAACTTCAAACAAAGTTTTTGATGAATTAACGTATATTAAGATACTATAACCACAAATATAAGAATAAAAATAACTAAATATCCTAAAAATAAACAAGTACTTAATCCTTATTACTTAGCAAAGGACTATTTTAATTGGTGTAATAATGTTCAAATATTATATTACATATTATTATTATGATTATTACATAAAAAAATATCACTTAATTCTAGAACGTAAATAACGAATAAAATAGACAATTTCTACCTGCATTGATGTTTGTTTTCGACACAATAATCCTTCTAAAGATTCGCGCAGAACACGAGAATCTAAATGTATATACTCGTACGTAGATACGAGTATTCTATATCAAAACAACCTAACATGTACCAACTCCATTTTCAAACTCACTGTCACGTGAACGTCATGTAAACGTCACAAATCGAAGAAGTGAGTACCAGGAAGTGAATGCTGGGGCCTTATTCGCATAAATGCGGAATTGTCGAATGACCTCGAGCGGCGCTCAAGTGGAAACTTTTCTTCTTGACGATCTGATGTTGTTAGAATCTTATACTGGTTCCTGGACGAAAAAAGAAACGGATGTTGTAGTCTTTGGTGTGATATTGTACGGTATGAATTGTGAAGATGTATTCAAACTATAAAAGTAAAGTCTTCTCTTACCATTTACATTTTATTAAATCGGGTCCATCTTCAAAAAATAGTTTATAAAATGTTAAAATTACTTAACAAAACTCTCGCATACTAAGATTAAATCAAGTTCCTGGAAATATTGTAATCAACATACTGTAATGAAGGCTAGTTTCTATATCTCTCTGCGATTCGCTATAACTATAAAACTAACCTAAAAACTATCATAGGACCAAAGTTCACGATTACAATAATGTTACATCTTAGTTTATCTTTCACAATTATTATATTTAACTTAAGCCTTACTTATATTACAGGATAAAGGGTTTCACTAAGGTATACGTACTTATTTATACTTTTACACGTCGAAGTTATGCCATAGATTAGGTAAGGTAAGGTTAGGTCTAAGGTTAGTATATAAGTATACATTCATAATCACGTACACTCCTTGAAACTCGCAAAAGTCTTTCCGCTAGAAAACGCTTAACACGGTCAGTCAAGCGTAGCTTAAAAGGTGATATTCTTAAATTGAATTCTTATCAAAAAATTAACTGATAAGGTTCTGTTTTCTGATTGGTAGGCTTCACGCTACAGTGAGGCTTCGACAGTTAATACAGTTTATAGCTTTGATAACTGCTCAATGCTTGTGGCGTGGTTAAAAAAGTATGTAAAGAAATATTCTTTATACCTAAGACCACTTTACTGGTACCCTTATACGACGAAACGATATACCACCTGTCTTTTCTGATGGGTGATTATCTGGTTGATATAAGGTCTTAACTGGGCTATATATCTAAAGCTCTGACTATTCTAAAAGGGACGATAGTTCTGGTGTGTATGTCAGAATCAATATTTATATCGGTGTATAAATGATATTTGCAATGTTTTCAATTATTATCCAATGCCATGAAAATTCTATTAAGGTTAGAAACGGATTCATAGAGTAAATGACTTAATACCGAATAAATGAAACGTAATAACGAAATAAAAGGAGAGTATCATAGTCTATTTATAATAATCTGTGTAGCTCTTAGAATTAATGGGGAAATAAAATAAAAAACGCGCCGTGTCGTGTGTGGTTTCTAATTATATGAAAATAAAAATAAAAGTGCAGTCGTCGTACACGGTGAATTTACTGTAACAGACATTAAGCAAACAAACTCATCGCTTCATCTTAATTAAATTAATGAGTTCCTTCCTGAAATACTGGTTTTAATTGTCCAATTATATCAAAATATATCAAATTATAAAAAAGTTTGACTTGTCTATGGATTCAAATTTAATGACTCCAAATCTTGAGATTTAGGAAAACATGAAGTAAACTTAGAGCTAAGTTCTAGGTAGCGATCGATAGTCTCTTCATATATCGTTAGGGAAGAAGAATGAATATACATGTTTATCTTTCATCTAGGGGTTAAATCGGAATTCATTTTACGGATAATGTCGTGGGTCCACCAGTTTTAGACTAATAAGAAATTCGTTGCACTTAAAATAAAAACGGTAAAAGCAATACCATAGGTCAAATCGTTTGACTTGTTCCACAAAAATTGTGATGCAAAACGAAAGGTTTACCCCAACAAAAGATAGAGTGAAATTGCATTAATTCGTTTCTCAAGTACTGGAAAAGGTTGTAATGACGATTTATATTCACCATAAAATTGATAGTTTTGCCTCGCGCTCCGAATTCGTCCCAGTTCCAATATTAATTTGCTTTCGAAAGGTATTGGATTTCTTGAAAATTATTTGAAAGTGCAAAAGCGTTAGAACCTTAACCTCAAAACTCATTCATTGAATTACTAAGAACTTGCCGGGAGTAAATTTTAATGAGTACTACTATATTTTTGCTAATTTTATACTTATTTAAAAACATTTACTACTTAGAAGCAAAGGAAACAGTTCCTAGTTAAAGTAACTAACGAGCTCGTATTGCCAAATAATTTTCTCGGATACGTACATAAATAGCATAAACATACAATATGCAATATTCCCTGTTTATTGAAATCAGTGTGCATTGGCACTGACGTATAATAAATCTTAGAGCGAGCACGTAACGTTTAACTACCTGAAAATGCTCGTAAATGTTACATTTCCTCTAGCGATCGGTTTACGTAGTATTGTTCGCAGCAACTGAAATAGGATCACGCATACTTGGGGACAGCTTTTGCTGCACCAACTCCAGATTTACGAGGTTCTCGCCATTTGCGCGTCACGCCAATTGAGCGGCGATGGCGCGATCAGGAACGTGGCTGTGTGGTCGACGCTTCGGCAGCGATTTTCTTTTGTTTCCCGATGACGCGTCATGACGCCGGGACGCCGAGCTGCTTTTGTTTTTTCGCTTGCCCGCGGTTTTGCGCGGTGTAAGTTTATTGTTATTGCGTGGGAATTTCTCCTGTTTGGGTTCGTTGTAATTATATGTATACACTATATGATTTGTGAGTCTTTGGGGTAGTCAGAGGTACATGCCACTATAGTCAGCGCTGTCGAGCTTCTGTACTGTCTATTAACACAGTACTACTCTTTATGTTACCTAACGCAACCTCATATTGCAATTTGTACATAAATGACGTAAATTACACCTGTAATCTTAACTTGGACACTGATTGTCACTTAGTCTATCTGAATTAATGGCCCGCCTGACCGTAAATTACTTGGATTATGACGCGAGTGTGTATGTTTACCACAATTTCGACGCAGAGTAATGATATGCGTGGCACGTATGGATGTATGAGCATTATGTCAACATAATTACGGCGGTACAAATTGCTTGGCTGCGTGCTTGCGTCGGTATGAACGAAATTTGCGAGCGGCCCACCGAACGGCGCGGCGCTTGGGTTTAGTTTATACGCACCATAGACTATGGAATAGACATTCGAAAAGGATAGGGTTGGACTTTAAGATGTGTTCATGGTGCGTCGATTTTTATAAATTTTTTAAAGAATAAAGGAAAGGATAAGGATTGTTTTGTTTCTGGAATATATATTTTTTTAAAACAGAAGTAATTAAAGCAATAAGCTACTTAAAATAAGTCATAATATTGTTAAATATACCTCATTACATAATATGTTCAAAGTCAATATTAAATCTTCGTCGATAAGAACACAAAATACTATGAGCAATATATAAATATACACATACAACTTTATATAATAATACTTATCCCCCTTTCATACCCTATACCCAAAACACTTTCTCATCATTTAAGCTCTATGGCCAGGCAAAAAAACGAGCAGTCTTCGTGGCCATAGTAGTTGTGTTGCTCGGTAGACCCCCGCTGGGTTCCGAACCCCCCGTGGTGAGGTCTCGACGCCCCAGACCCGAATTAGTGGGTCTTGGGCCTGATTTACGTTGATCCAGCATCCAATCCAAGGTGGGATGAGGGATTAGGGGAACACTTGGTGTTGTGGATTGGATGTACTTGGTGTTTGGGGTTGTGTGTTTAGATGTTCGATGTTTGGAAAATAAAAAAAGTGAAATTCATATTTTTGTATGACTTATGATTTTTTTAACTTCAGTATTGTTTGTTGTTATTTTTCAATTAGTACGATTTATTAATTGAGAGTGTAATTCTAAAATAATACCATTTTATAGTTCATTTTCGTAATAGTCTTCGTAAAACTGAATGACTTACATTGTATTCTAAAACAAATCATAACATAGTTAATCCGACCGGCAGCTTTCAACCAATAAGTTCTCCAACCAAAGAGGTCTCATTACATTAAGCGCAACTTGTTTCTCAAACCTCTTCACAACACAAATGACGCCAAAGCAATGCAAATTATTTTTCTCCTTTGCATCTAAATGCCAGACTTGTTGTACTATTTAATGTGGCGTATAACTTATTTGTACAGGCACTGACAATATATTTATCCTTAGACAGAGACAGTTTATGGATTTATTAACTTAACCTCCAAAAAATTTGACAATATAGTAAATATTGCATTGTTAAGTTCGTTTTTTTCACAATTCTATAGACTAAATCTTCTTCTATGTAATCTTATGGACTACACAATGCCTGTACCTGTACACCAATCAAAGTGCGCCTCACAATAGCATTGATAAATTGTTCAGATCCGATAAATATAAAATGAGGTGATAAAAAGCGAACAGAACTCTTTGGTAAATGGCCTCATTAGAGTCGCGGGCGCCACGGGACACGTCGTGAGAGATGGGTTTCCTACTCAACGAATGAGAGGTTGAGGTTATAATATTTAGGATGGTTTCATGCAAATAGAAATGGCCTTGCTGTAAATTCAAGTAAAATAAGGTCTAAGGCAGACTTTTGTTGATAGCTTTCAATGCTTTATACAGTAGATATCATGGCATTTTGTCAGAGCTGAAGAAAACCGTGATATGACTAATAAGCTAACAAGTAATGAGGATTACAAATATCTTAAAATATTTACCTTTTTACAATTCAAATGGTCAATGCATCAAATAACTTTCATATTAGCCTAAGGTATAGTTGACAATTATATGTAAACCTCTATAACCCATTTAGGACAGTCATACATAGATTAGTATATCACCACAGTAGCGCCAAAAATATTTACAGAACACATAAGACCATAGACTATATACAGTAAGTCCATAGACAAACTTCCTCTTTCTTATTGAAAATTGAAAAAAAATTGAAAATATCTTTATTGATTAACAATATTAGAGATCCCGCCACATACGGTGGCAGTAGCCAAACTTGGAACTAAATTTGACGTTACCGCCATTGCGTGTTATTTTGTATGAAAGGTAAATTTAGTATTACCAGCGTGGTGTTTTTTGCCCACTTTTTGTAATTTTTATGTTTGTTAAGGGTGATTATAATAAATTGATTTCCGGAGTTTCTTGTTAGTTCTTCTCCAAGCTAGGGTCTCCGCTGATCTAACCTCGGTAAAAAATATGTAAAGACAATGCTCAGTGCCATGTTTGAAATAATAGTTTTAAGAGATTCGCGATTTATACTCATGATATAAGATATAAGGGTGTGTATAAGATTGATTGCAGCTGTGGGAAATCCTACGTCGAACACACTAAACGGTCTATTGCGGACAGAGTGAAGGAACACATAATATATGTAATATATAATAAGAAGGATAAGTCCCGTTAATTATTAATCATGTTTGAAATAGTTTAATAAACATATTTTGACTTTGATATATTAATTTATTTTATTTGAGTTTATAGCTCTGCAACCAAAGACCGTTACAAATGAAACCTATAATGTATCGAGCCGTATGGCACAGTGAGTGCTAGTTTTGGCGTGTTTACTGGTAACACTGAATTACGCGACTGTGGCGACGCCTCCAACTGCCACCTTATGTGGCGGGATCCACATGCTTATGAAAGGTGTAGAATCTTCCTAGTAAGCATTCAAGATGCTTGTGGCAGGAAGACCCGATCCTCTGTAACTAAATATAGTATAAAGATATGAACTGGTTTAACATAACAAAGTGAAACATAATGATTTTAAACTTAGTTTTGGAGTTCTGTACATCAGATTTAATTAATAGATAAAGTAGACTTTAACATCCTAGCAAAGTATCCAAGTAAGTATGTTGTGTGTTATGTGGTGACTATGTGTGTGTATGAGGGTTGCGGGAAAACCTGGCAAATATGCAATTAATATAAGTAGATTAACTTATTAATATTTATATAGATAGATAAATATACAGTTATATAATACATATATAGATAGATAGATATAGATAGACATAAATAATTATTATAACAATAGATAGATATAAATAATTAAGTATTTAGTAGATATTATTTTATAAGGTCCTCAGTTTCTATATATGAAATTGGTATAAGATAGGTTTGTAATTTCTTTTTCACCTCAAACTTAGTTAACTGGTATATGTCAAGAGCTTGATTGAGTCGGTTGTAAATAGTAATAGCACCTGTTTTGAATTGCCTTCTAGCAAAGTTGGTTTTCACTCTCAATGGCAGAATTATTGGTTTTTTACGTCTTGTGTTAGATGAGATGTTTGTTTTATTAAAGGTAAGAGAAGAATGTAGTTTTAGTGTACAATTTAGTATATATAGTTTCCTTACTGTTAATAGCCCAGCTATTTGATATAGTTCAGCTGTAGGGAAAAGAATCGGCTTCGAATAAATGATTTTCAACAAGTATCTTTGTGCACGTTCAGTTTGTAGGAATTTGATCTTCGTGGCTCCTCCCCACACCGGAATGCAGTATGATATAATGCTCTGGGCGAGTGCAATATAAATGCGATTAATTAGATTTTTAGTGGTCACATTCCGTAAAATTTTGAAGATCCATACTAACTTTCTAATCCTATTGTTAATATATTCAATGTGATCATGCCACGATAGGCGTTGGTCTAGAATGACTCCAAGATATTTAGTAACTCTTACTCTATTTATAGAGACACAATCACAGTTTTGAGTTCTGGCAGTCGAACATGTATGTAGTTTAAGAGCAAGCTTTTCATCGGGTTGACTATTACTGTAAATAGAGAAACAAGCATAATTCGTTTTTGTTGTGTTGAGTGTGAGAAGATTGTCTTGGAGCCAATGTGAAACTGCTTGTAGGCCTTCTTCTGCGGACCTGAACACCGAATCCCATGAATCACCCGAGAACACAATTGCTGTGTCGTCTGCATATGAGAAGAGTTGGCCATTGTTAAGATGAAGGTTTGTGAGCTCGTTTATATAAATAAGAAAGAGACTAGGACCTAGGACGCTGCCTTGTGGAACACCGAATGTAATTTCAGCATCCCCACTAACGTACCCATCTAGTTTTACCCTTTGAACCCGATTGTTTAAATAGTCTTTGAAAAGATTAAGTGGAACACCTCTAATACCCACGTTTTCCAACTTTTTTATCAGCATGCTATGGGAAACTGTATCGAACGCCTTTTGGAGATCCAAGAATACCGTCATACATTTTTGTTTTGAATCAAGTGTTTCTGTAATTACTGATGTCAACGCAACAATCGCATCCTCTGTAGACCGGTTCCGTCTAAAGCCATACTGCGAGTCTGAAAGGATATTAAACTTTTCCATATAGTTCAGCAACCTTAAGTTGAGGGCTTTTTCAATTATTTTGGAAATCGCAGGCAACACTGAAATCGGACGGTAGTTATTAACGTCATCTTTTTTACCACTTTTATAAATAGGTGTTATCAATGCTCTTTTCAGTGGGGTTGGAAAAATTCCTTTAGCAAAGCACAGGTTTGCGAGATGATTGATGATTGGAACTACCCGAGGCCGCAACATTTTCAAAAATTTTACTGTGACATTGTCCCAACCGGGAGCACTATCGGAGTTCAGTGACATAAGTATGTTGTCAATCTCATTACAATCCGTCTCTAGTAACACAAAAGAAGATGACATTTGCGACTGCGTACTCTGACTAGTAGAATGGTTCGGAACGACACTTATATTTTGAGCCAAAACTTTACCCACGTCTGCAAAATGGTTATTAATATAGGTAGCAGATTCGCTAAGATTCGATTTAATGTTAATGAGAGCCGAATTACTTGTTTTTGTTTGTTTGTGGTTTGTAATTGAATTTATTGTTTTCCATAGTTTCCTAGAATTAGTCATAGATTTTTTTAGCTGTTCTTTTTCATAGCGATGTTTTAAATTTCTCATTAGTTTATTACAAAAATTACGGTAGCGTTTGTAGGTTATTTTGTTTATTTCATTGTAGGGGTCTAACCTTAGTCTCAATTGCATTTTATTACGATTTCGGATGCAACGCAGAATTCCCGGAGTTATCCACGGCTTTATGATTATTTGCTTGTTTGATAGGTTTTTTAAAGTTTTACTAGCCTGAAGAGAAGTTGTTATGGCATTGACCAACTCCTCTGATACAAGACACGGATCTTCGGAATTGAGTAGATGAGAGATATTTAAGTCATTGAAGTGTGTTGTAGCTTTGATATAGTCTATAAATTCCAAAGCTCGGGGTGTCTTTCTATTCAAACCTACTTTAGTCAGGTATAACAGGGTACTGTAATGGTCAGTAATAGACGTAGTTAAAACAGCAACATTTGCGAAATAAACTTTTGTATCTAGTTTCAGCATAACATGGTCTAGACAATTTGCCTCTCTTGTTGGTAAGGTATGACCAGGTAGTATGCCATATGAGGCGAGCAAATTGAGGTATTCATTTCTATTGCAACTATCTTGATTGGATTCAGTTAAATTTGGAATAAGATTGATGTTAATATCCCCTGTTAGGATAATATTTTTACCTGACTGAATTGTATTTAAATGATTAGAAAGTGAATTCAAAAACTCGGAGGCATTGTAGTTAGAAGGTGATCTATAGATCCCTAGAATTATGAAATGATCTATTGTTGCCTGCAGGCATGATGCATGGGTCAATGGTATTTGTTGTAATTGAATATTCAGATCTTTTTTGCAGTAAATTATTACACCATCATTTTGATTAAGATTGTTTGTTGAAGCCAGCGAAGTGTAATTCAGGAATGAAGGAATTGGTTTATTGTGATTGAGACGACATTCAGTCAGTATGAGTATGTCAACATCGAAACTTAGTTCCGACAAATTAATTTGGAGATCATCAAAATTGCGGTATACACTCCTTATATTTTGAGAAAATATTTTGAGACTATCGGGGACGACTGGAACATGTTCATGAAAGTTATTTATGGTACAGGAAAAAGAGTGAGCTATTTCCATCTCGTCTAATTCATGTATATTTTGCAAGCAACTATCCATAAGAAGGGAAGAAGAGGTATGATTGTGACAATAACATTCTTAACGTAAGACTACAGGGACTGTAATGACATAAACCTTCATGATTGAAACATTTCTTGATCATAAATAAACCTATATTTTTAAAAGGAATTTCAAAACTATTTAATTTATCCGCATAGAAGAGTGGATGGATAAATAAACTAAAAATTTTGGTTACTAGAGATTTATATAAAACATAAGATAGTATGAATACTACATACATAAATAAAATATAATGTGTGAAATAAATTAGATAGGTAGATATATCAGTATATATACAAGTTATATGATTGAGTGGGATGGTTCGTATTGTTTTTGTGTGTGCATGAGTTGGCGTGCAGTATGATGACATTAGAAAACAAAGTGCATTTTCATAATATTTACATGGTAAGTGAGAAATGTTTTGCTCATTATTACAGTAAGTGAGATGAAGAATGATACATATAAGCGCTAAGAGTAAGACAGATACTAATCTACCTATATAGAAAAATAATAGATTGAAATAGATGAAGGGATACACAACCAGTCAATTCGTATTAGTGTTTGAAGACAATGCCTTAAACTGAGCCTCATTTTTAATATTAACGATAGGTAAATTTTCAGCTTTACGCAAATAAATTTTACCATGAGCTGTCCAACAATATTTGTAATGATTACTCTTCGCAAAATCCCTAGCAAGATAAAAGAGCCGAGAGGCCTTAGCTGTTAATTGTTCGGCCACAAAAATGGGCTTATCATGATTCGCCTCAGAGCGTTCACCCAGATGTTTGGCACATAACTTTGACTTATTCCGTATATTGAACGCCTTGGCTAGTTGTAGAAACTCCATTTTCATTATTGCCGAGGAGGTCTCAATCACAATAGGGGTGTTGAGAGGTCCATCGCGTTTACTCCTTACTCTGTAGATATCCTTAATATCATTTCTTGACAAGGGGGATCCGATATTTTTAGACAAGCATGTTACCATATCGATTAAATCATTCTTTGATTCGTTTGGATTTTTCGGTACATTTCTGATTTCTAAATTAGCCTTTCTTTCACTTCTCTGCAAATCCTCCACTTTGTCTTCCAAAATCGCAATATACGCTTTGTCATCCTTGATCTGCTTATCCATTGACTCAATTTTACGTTTAAAAAGTTCACTTTGCTGGGTCAAAAACTCCATGGA
This sequence comes from Leucoptera coffeella, assembly GCA_030578115.1. Taxonomy (NCBI): domain Eukaryota; kingdom Metazoa; phylum Arthropoda; class Insecta; order Lepidoptera; family Lyonetiidae; genus Leucoptera; species Leucoptera coffeella. The sequence goes on along the minus strand of JAMBLF010000583.1, from coordinate 208,280 downwards.
ATTCTCTATGGCTGTATTTTGCTTCTTGATGTCCAGAATATGCTGTTCCAGTGTATTAAGCCTGGTTGTTTGTTGCGACATGAACTGGGACATCATTTGTCTTAGATCGTCTTTAAACGAATCAAAAGCAGAGACACCGTCCACACTTGATTGCCGGGGGCGCTTTGAACGTTGAGTTACATGCTCAGTATTCATTGGGGATTTGCTTTGATCGATAAGTACCTGTAGATCCGTTTCAGAGAAAGAGTTCTGCCCCAGTGGTGGCGATCTCGCTAATTTTGGCATATTGTTAAAAGTTTTTTTAGCGCCCTCTAGTATTGTTTCATTAAAAACAAACAAAAATATTCTTAGCGCCCTCTATTTTAAAGTAGTAGTACTGATAGGCGCTCTTAGAAAGTAGTTGACAAATTCGACCACACTGGGCAATGACTTGTTAGCTCGATCGGCAAGAGCTCGGACCGGCGAACACAGGGTCCCGGGTTCAATCCCCACACGGGGAGAGAGACTTTCTAAGGTATTAATTTTCAAAACTTTTAACTGCAATTTGTCACCTGACAGTTCACTCCGTCGCAGTTCCGTCCGAGCAGGAGGTCCGACACCATTCAAGATGGCCGCGAGCCGTAGAAGAAAGCTCCTAGTGCGAGAGCAGGAGGGACCGAGGTCTCAAAAATATTCGTCTTCCGGTAACACCACTAAATTTAACACGAAAGCCAGTAACTCAAAAAATACGTCCGTTCACCTCGACTGCAGAAGAGAGATCTTATATCCTCATACACTTCTGAAACTATATTATTTGTATACTTATAACAATAGTAGTTGAAACAACGTTGAAGAAAGAACCTTTTGACTGAGCTGCAGTTGGCTGAAGTGAATTATGCCGTGGCCAGACAATATGGATGCTGATCTCGTATTAATCATCCTTTTGTGCCCGATAAGCAGCGGGTTGTTCCAAAGTGGGATATTGGTTTTGATTTGTTAAAAATGTGCTGCCTAATTGGAAGTATGGTTACGTAAATATCTTTATAGTAATGAGAATAAGAGAGAAAATAATGGTCAATATATCGGTATTGAAAATAATATTACTAATTTGCCTTAACAAACTAACTATTACATTACATACATTCCAAGATAAGCCACGTTTCTCATTCAAAGACGCCTTACCAAATTAAATTGAAAAAATAATAATTTCTTATTTTGCGAAATCTAATAATCTTTCTCCAGTCTAACACGAATAAATTCACTACTGTACAACAATAAACAATCCATAGATTACCCTATAAAACTATTTTCCCCTCACCTATAACATATATCATTACAACATCACCTTAACCACCGGTTGCATATCTTAATAATTTCATGCAGGGGTACGGAAGACTCGATCAAAACATTACCTGATTCACATAAACATTAACTCTAAATATAAAAAAAACCAGACAAACAAAGCCGGGTTTTCACACTCGTTTTATACATAAAACAGAACCGTCTCAAAAGGGAAGGGACCTTGGGAACAAGACCATTTTCACAGCAGTGGTGCGCATGAAATATGGCGTTTAACACCACGATGGTTGTTGGGTTGGCGCCCTGTTGCGATGGACTGGTAACCGCTTGGCTCGTCACCCTGTAGGCTTTGGACTAGTTTACAATATGTTGTATAACGGAACATATGTACGCTCTGGTATAGAGAATATTTGGGGCACTAATATACTAATTGAACTAGTTCTAAATAATATTTGGGACGCTATCAATTGAACTAGCCTCTAGTTAAATACAAATGACGCAAGTTTGGAAATAGTGAATGATATTGTTTTGTCTATTCTAAGTTTGTAGTTTTGATGTATAATTATACAGAAACTAATTATCGTTGAACTGTTTAAAATATACGCAAGTCACATATAGGAAAGTTTATAAAATATTTGCTAGCTGCCTTAGGAAACTAGAGTGTTTAGGGATAAATCGAATTCGAAAGGGATAGCAAGTTTTTACGATTACTATTGCTGTCACGTCAGTCAGTTATTCCAGAGGTATTTCATGTCCAATTTCGTCTTCGAGTGCCTGTCAATCCCGACAGGTCATTGTTTTTGTCATTGTTTTGTATACAGGCTTCTGCTATGCCACTAAAATTGTATTTACATAAGATCAACCAACAGAAAACAGGAATACCTACACCATCCTACTCGAGAATATTAGTGATTCAATCAAATGACTTATTTAGTTCACTTGTAATTAGTGTCCCATTCATTACAGAACAGTGCTTTAAGCATTCAACAATGCCGAATATTGAAATGAGGTTCATGTTTTTAGGGTTGCTAAGCGACCAATGTCAACAATTGTTTATGTTTTACACAATCAAAAAATCGATTTAATGAATTTTTATTTAATATCAGTCCTGTAACAGTCGTCTATGGTTCGTCAACAAAGTCAGCAGCTCAGTGAAAGTTGAAAATACAAACCATTATTTGAGCCGACATAACCTTAGTGGTGACTGGCTTATTAAAGAATAAAAAAAATATAAAGTCCTGTAATAGTGCTTTCATTGAACGTCGAAATATACTGAGTGGCACTGGTTGACTTACAACTATGACTCTACCGTTGGTTCGAAAGCCCTAGCTTGGAGAAGAACCAAAAAGAAACTCCAGCCTTAGGGATTTTTTGCCCAGTGCCAAATTACAAAATAAACTATCATACATATCTTATACATATATATCACACATTGTTTATAGACAATTTTGGAACACCACTTTCGCTTCATTGACACGTTCTCATACACACTATGTGGTTATAGGTACTTGTCACGTTTACCCTTTTTCAGTATGTGATATTTCAATGTTTTAGTAATTTTAAAGCGTATTAAAATGTAACTAGCTAATCTGAAATCTACTATGTATGTTTTAAAAAGTAACTGAGAATTTAACGGTACTCTAACCTTTGATATATACGTACATTGTATTACAATATTGCCTCCAATAGTAAAATATATTTTTATTGAACTCCTATGTTAAATTTTAATGCGTAGAATCTAGGGTACATAGTAAATAGTATTCTTATATCTGTAATAGTATCTAATAAATTACGATAATTTTATATTTAGAATCTTACGATAAAGTTTAAACATGACTATTCCATTAGCTTGATATATACTAATGTACAGTTGGTACCATATAGCTAGACTATACATACACACACATCACGCCCGTTTCCCTGTTGAGGGGTAGGCAGAGATCACGGATCCCCATCTGTCCCGATCCTGACAAACCACTTTCGCTACATTGACACTGATACACCTTCTCATGCTTCTAACTCTCATATTGCTAACGTCACCCTTTTTGAAAATATTAAGTATTTTTGATACATTCTTCTCAAGGCGGGTGTATGTAGTGTGAAGAACAGAAGAGAATGTATGAGAAGGTTAATGGTTGGAATGAAGCAAGATAGATTAGTCAGCATCGTTCCAGCTAGCAATCGATATTCTGCCTATCCCATTGGGGATATAGAGGCGCGAATACATGTATGTATATTAGACTATACTTGTTCATATTACCTGTGGTTTACTGGTCCATTCAAAATATGTGGGAGATCTGTGTCGGCGAAATGAAAGGCGGCCTACCTGTAGGGTTGTTGACGGCAACGTCGTAAAATATCGATAAACTGTTAAAGCTGTATTTTATAATGACGTTTATCGTGTCTAGTTACATAAAAACTGGTCTATGGGTTCCAAGGGATGGGAGAGAATGTTGGAGATGGTAAAGGGTTGGTTGTTAAGTATTAGGGCTAGTGTCTATGGATGCTAAATAAGAGGAATTGTGATATAGAGTAATAATTAACGGGACTTATCGCGTAAGTTTTTATATAATAAAATTACCTTTATTAACCCGACGTTTCGGCTACGTTGCAGTAGCCATGGTCACGGGCAGACTAATAAGTCCCGTTAATTATTTATCATGAGTATAAATCGCGAATCTCTTAAAACTATGATATAGAGTAAGTCGAATACATATGGATGTGATATGAAGGAGCTTATTAGTGAGTGGGAAAAGTGATGATGAGTAAAATATAAGCACAAATAGAAACGGTGCGGCAGTATAATTCTATTAACATTGTTATATATTTTATGTGGATTTAAGGTAGATAATTGAAATTTGTATCATCCTATCAAAGTTAATACTATATGTTCGATCACATTCCGTTCATAAATTTGAAAATTATGAACTAATTGTTTTGTGTATACTAAATTAGATTCACTAGATTAGAATAGTAATAATAAAATCCAGCACATGTTATCTTACATTTTAAAAATAATACCGTAATTCATCAAGTCAACACTTTCTTTAGGCTCTATGTTATACCTACAAAGTTGGCACGGGTCAACAGTAATAAACAACTAGGAAAAACATACTTAGACGACGCAACTTCCAGTCACCTCTTACAAACCAGTTACTAAACTTACAGCCGTCACATTTCCAACGACTTGCATAGTAAATAATATTAATAATCTTGTTCGCTTCATAAAAAGGTGATGGCGAGATCGTGCATTCGTTATGTAGACATGTATGAATAATATAGCAGGGGATTGTCATTCCTTCGATTCACCGCGCTGTATGCGCTTCGGAATAGCACTCGAGGTTGACAGTAAATGTGAAACCTGTTGAACGCCAATTGAAGTATATTTGTGTACTAGTATATGTTGTAGAGAGTTTTAGAAAGGGACTTTTAGGTTGAAATGTTGATAGAATGACGTAGAACGTAGCTGTAGTGTTGATAGTTATATATTAACAAAATCATGAGGAATGTAATGACACAAATTCAAGGATAAATTATGCAAGCTCGCCTGTCCTAGAATTTTTATGAAGATTCATATTCATTCATAGATACATACGTAAATAAGTAGCATGTTAAAATTCAGAATTACAGCTCTGTATTGTTCAATATATTATGAATTCATTTTACTTTTTGTAATATGTATATTGTGCTATGGGTAGAAATACACTTTAACGTTTAATTACACAAACCAGGACACGACTTCCAAACAGTACAAACGATTTCCTATCCCACACATAAAGTTCTCAACTTTCACATTGTAAACGCGTGATAAAAGTAATGATGATGTAATTTAATGGGTCAATTCATGACAAATTGACCTCCTAATACGGAATATGCATCATAAATGACATTACCAATAAACTGCCTGCCATATAAGCCATTCTCACATTGTAAAGCTAATAGCTGGGGCCTGCTTAAGCACTAAATGGTTGTACTTAAAATACAGTTTTCAATGTTGCTACTGCTGTATTTTCCCATGCTATTTTAAGGTAAGGTTAATAGGGATATGTGTATGTGTGTACAAAGTAACGTTGAGGAATTATGCACTAATTAACGCATTCCTTAAGGCTTATTAGAAGATACTTTGCTAAAAGGAATTTGAAAAGTTATTCGTAAACGTATAAACTGAAGCGGCAAGAGACGATAGTTTTTTACATACAATTAATACACTCGCATATTGTATAATGCAAATCAAATTGGAGATATTTTGGTTTGGTTTGGTTTGTGGAGTGGAGTGGAGTGGAGTGTTGGTGAAGAACAGAGGAGCATGTATGAGAAGGTTAATGAAGCAAGAGAGATATAAGAGACAATAATATGTAATTACAAAGTTAACAATACTAGCTGGAGTAAAGCGGTTCTTGAGTGGAGGCCACGTCTCGGCAAACGTAGTGTAGGACGCCCCCCTGCCAGGTGGACCGATGACCTCAAGAAGGTTGCTGGTAGTGGCTGGATGAGGGCCACGAAAGATCGTCTTTTGTGGCGTACCCTTGGGGAGGCCTACGTCCAGCAGTGGACTAGTACAAGCTGATTGATAATACTAGCTACCTTACCGTCCGGCATCCCTAACAAATCTCTTATCTTTAGTCACCTATTAAGACAAATAGAAAATAAGGCAGCTACTTACAATCCCAACATACCTTAACAAAAGTCCTTTCAAACCACTCCTGGGTACTTTGTAGCACGCGACATGAGCGCTGCCTGGCGAGACGAATCGGCGACATTTTTGTATGACTAATGACGGGTAGCAAAAAATAAGGGACACGACTATCATGAAGCCTAGTTCGTGCCGCTTAGGGATCGGTCTAGAGATAGGCAGTGTTGTAGTTTGAATTTAAGTTAAAAGAGTTGCATATCAAATCTTATAATCAATTATGCCGTTATTAAATGTTTAAGCGACTGAGGTCTTACTCGTAGATAAAAAGATACATATTTAGGATTTTTTGTACATGATTTAAGTACAGAGTGCCAAGTTATTTTAACCATATCACTTTACTACATTATATTTATACGTTTATTATTCTTACGTACATACGAATATTTATCCTTTCCACGTATTTATGCGTTATTATTAATACTTTGTCTTTTGATCCATGGGTACATCAGTACAAACGCTGCGCCTTCGCTAACTTCTAACTATACTAAGGTCTATAAAACATCCCTTACCCTTTGTTCAATTTCTCTACAGGTATACTCTTTACAATATATGTATTTATTTATCCCCTTACCTACTAGAAAAAAAGTTTCTTTACATCTACGGAACCTCTAAACTCTCTACAACACGATCACTTTAGTTTTCTTTTGAATGTGTCGTGTGGCCAGCAATCCTTGTCCTGCCACGATTAAGCTTCGTGATCTGCTCTCGAAGAATGTGAAATGTTCTAGTTCACGCTTACCTTTGTACTGTGGGTGCCTTCTATTGTAAAGGCGTGATCATATTGTAAATAGGTACTTGGGATATCAAAGTGTCTTTTTAGTTATTTTTTACTTCCTTTTTATAGGGCTAAGATTTATTCAAGAAAATATTTAAACTTAGGTTTTCCTTTCGCAATGCCATTTGCTTTTCGGTGTGGCATTTCTTGTTTGTATATTGTATCAATTGCGTACATACATATTATTAGGTCCCTTTAAAATTCTCAAACATTATATTATATCTTGTACAGAAAATTAAATGCACGAGTATGTTCTACTTACGTTACTGCTTACCTTATGTATGTAGGAAACTGTCGTATGTTAGTTACAGTAGTATACAAAATAACCATCGTTATATACAGTTTTACACGATATACATAATTTTACCCAATTCATTTATAACCCCACTAACCCCCAACCCTTTGCCCACAGGTATGGTTCCAAAACAAGCGTTCAAAGGAGCGGCGTCTGAAACAATTGACGTCCATGGGCCGAGGCCCTTTCTTCGGCTCCTCCAGGAAGATGCGGGGGTTCCCCATGAACCTCACCGGGGGCCTAGAGGAGGGTCCCCCAGGGTTCCCGTACTTTGCCACGGCGGATGGCAAGTTCGAGTTCGGGTATGGGCCGCCCTTCCATCCTGATGCGCCTTTCTTCCATCCCCCGCCGGCTATGCAGTTCAATCAGCCAGGTTGGTTTTGATACCTTACTTGTAATGATGATGATTATAGTTTTAAGAGATTCGCGATTTATACTCATGATTAATAACTAACGGGACTAAAACTTCGGGTTAATAGAGGTAACTTTATTATATAAAATATTACGCGATAAATCCCGTTAGTTATTAATCTTGATGATGATTTACTTGTAAGGGAAGCAAATAGGGTTAAGGATAGTATTATATTATCTGTGGTTAAGGTATAGGGATGTAAGGCGTGAGTATATGTATGTATGTATGTAAGGGAAAAAAGGTTGAAGAGTTTTGGATAGAGAGAAAAAGATTTTTAATGTTAAGGCAGAATTTAGTGTGTAGGATGATATTCCATCACATAATTACATGTTTATATTATACTTCTAATACAAATTACTTTCAATGTTTCATGTATTATACAATTTAAATACCTAAAGTCTAATTTACAATCCATTTATGTAGCTGATCATATGTTTTTCCCGGTATGTCGTAGGAGGTGCCTAAGGGACGGGGGATAATGGAATCTATATTCCAATATTCATGCTAAAAAGTGACTTAGGACATATTATATCCTTGAAAGGGTTTCAAGGACATACACACGTAATATACATATATGTTATAGACGAAGAAAGGCTCACAGCAACTTACGTTTATCCCTAAAGGGACACCTCTCAAACCTCATTTCCTCTTCAACAATCGTAGCCTTAGGTTTCTAGTATCCTTATATAGTATAGTAGCCTTACCATAACACCGACGACGACCTCCGTGGCGCGATCGGTTAGACACCTGAACGCTAATCGTGAGGTCCCGTGATTATATATGCTATATATGTATTTATGTATGTATAGTGAGTATATATTTCTTAAATATACGTTGACTAGTACCCTTAACACAAGTCTTAAATGAACTTACCAAGGGGCTAGTTCAATTAGTATAATAATGTCCAAATAATATTATTATTATAACCATAACACCGTAATAACCCGAGCAGGTCGTTTCTCAGGTATGGACGGTCTGCAGGGTGGAGAGTTCCCTGACCAGTTTCCTCAACCAGATAACCTGGTGCTGCCAAGACCCTCGTCTCCAGAATTCACCTTCGGAGACGCTCCGCCGCCCTTGCATCCTGAGGGTCTGGTTTGGTAGCTGAAACCGGAGCCGCGGGACTATCATGATTGATGCGGCTCGGACTATTAAGTGGAAGTGTAGTGACTATTGGGAATGGCTATTGGGAATGGGTTGTTGTTCTGGTGGTAAATGTTAAAATGGTTATGTTGCAAATTGTATAGAGTAAATGATATGACATGTAAAGTTGGTCATGGTTTTAAGAAAAGTATTTTCGTGATGTGTTATCTAGCACAGTTATTTAATAAAATATATGAGTGAATTTCGATGTGCATTAGTTTAAAAAATGTCAAAAAAACATAATTTTATATAATTTCAGTATTAACTTTTATTAGTTAGATTACTTATGATATTATTATCCCGAAAACAAACATGTATCCCACGAAAATACCGATAGTAATTTCGAGTATCATTTAATGTTACTGATGTTAATTTCTACTATGTTAAATAATATTCAATAAACGTCGCCAGTATAATTTTAAATCCCGTTTCCAATAGCCAAATCTACATTCCTCTAAACAAAATGAAGTGCAAGGACGCTTGTCGTAGTTTAAGGACGTTATACGTGTGGTGAAAATATGAGGGACGATTAATTTATTTATACGGTGAATTGTAATATGTATGGTGAAACCAGTGCTTTTATTCTACTGTTCTTTTATATGTATATTATTTGAGATATGTGTTTTTCTGATAAAAAGTATTTTTTTCTTTTTACAAATATGTATGCAAAGTTTTGGTTTTTATATCCGATATTATATATTCTACAAAAAAGTTACAAGCCACTTTTTAATGTATATTAATGTGAATAGTATGTTAAATGTACAGATTACATTTTGTATTTAATTAATTGTTAGGTAGCTACTAATAAGTTTAGCATTAGTATTTATTAATTCAATATTTCATGATAAATCTTGCTGTTTAGTTGTAGATTTAATCTAGATTACTTTTTGGTTCCTAATATCACGGTCATGTTTGCTATTTTTTAGAATTTCTGTACTTGAGTACTATATTTAGAAGGTATTTTTTTCAAACCTACATTAATATTATTATTTGTTCGATTTTATTAATGAAACGTTGAATTACAAAATGAAGTAAATATCAAACATGAACTATCTAAATAAAATATGAAAATAACATAGCTCAAAACTTTTCCGTTCTTTCATTTTTATATTATGAACCTACCGTTTACTGACACTATCTACAATGTTTTCAGTTCACAGATTTGAGAACCTTTTAAAAGCCTCTTTGAAACATCTAAGATTTCTGTATAATTGTTGCTGATATTTTACTAAAATGGTCATTCTATTTTATACAAATATACAGATTTTTGAGTATTTTTCAATGCAACGCTATATTAAATCAACATTTTGACTTCAGTTATAACTATGTATTTTATACGGAAAACTTGTAAATAAAGACCAATGTAAATGAAATGAAACAGGTCACCTAACTGTGTATTTATTAGACTAAGTTTCGTTGATACATACAATGAGGGTATGTACTCGAATATATCTTACTATTGTATCGTCTGTCTGTATTTAGTGAAATATACATATTATTATTGTAATGTACTGTCGGTAAGAGAATAAAATCTATCGTGAAACTATATAAAGCGTTTTCGTATTATAACCTCCTATCATATTATGTAGCTTACTCTTATTTACTACTAGCGACCACTGCGGCTTCGCACGGGTATAAAATATATAGCCTACTCCACTATTTAATGGATGTTATTATACATATAAAACTTCCTCTTGAATCACTCTATCTATTAAACAAACCGCATCAAAACCCGTTATGTAGTTTCAAAGATTTGAGCATACAAAGGGACATAGGGACAAAGAAAGCGACTTTATTTTATACTATGTAGTGATTATCCTAATCAAGTCTAAGACTGGGAAGAATTAAGAATGTAACAAGTAGTTTTTCGTCATTACCGTAAGAGATATAATAAACCATCATATTTCTCTTTGTAACACAATCTTAGTGTTGTTACTCGACAATCACACAATTCATACATCTGTTTATTAATTATATTAAACAGACATAAAATTCTCTCTTTCAGAAGAAAGAATCCAAAACTTGATTTTAAAACTGGAATTTGTTTTAAACATTCGTATCTTAATCATAATTCTATCTTCTTAATCCTATTGTACTAAGCTATGCTTTTTGATACACAAAACTGGTTGACCGACTGTATAAATAATAGTACAAAATATACCTACGCAGCATTATAATTATAATGGTTCGAAGATTTGGTTCTCTAATCGTTAACTAACACAAAACTTTCCCCAAGTTTGGCATTAATCTCCCAATTACAATGAAAATCCTTGAACCCCAAACACTTTCTCTACTTCATGCTAGGGCTTAAATGGATGCAGATTAAAAGATATTACAAGTATCATACATTTGTATATGTCAATGAAGCGAATCTAGAAAAATAGCGCCCATAGTAAGTACCTAAAATTAACCTCAATACTAATTACATACCATTTTGCACCTAAACTTCCATGCAAACAAACGATTGTTCCTTTAAAATTTCTATCTATACCTATCGTCACTTCCAAATCAAAGCCATATGTACACACCATACCTTGTACTACACCATTATGATAATCCAAGCCTCTGTCTACACCAAAACAGCATACAAGCGTGTCGTTGGAGCCTCCACGTATCCTTGCACGTGGGCCAGGGTTATTCCCTCGCAAGGGCTATAAAGGTAAATTGGAATTTGGCAGGCAGGCCCTATCACGTGCTATTTCACACGGTAGGAGGGCGGTTCCCGATTCGGCTACTGTAAACGCACCTACTGTTTAAGAAGCGCTTATGTTTATGGTGTCTTATGTGTGCTTTTTATAAATATTGGAAAATTTAAAATGAAGGTTTAGTGAGGTACAGCCAGGTATAGTGATTATGAGTCGCCTGCCGTTCATTACAACAGACAATATGCCTCGCTCATCTTATCACGACAGGGCTCAATTTTCATTCTTCATTTGACATTATTTTATTTTTCTACATTTTCATCTCATTTTATGTTCACCATAAAGGAATTTACGGAATTAAAATACATAAAACCGCTAAAATATAAAACCTTGTGTGTTCTTAAAGACAACGTTCCTTAGTTCGAACTACAAATATATTTATATGTTCTTTAATTTTTTTTCATTGTGTACACATAATTTAAAGCCCTCATGTTCCAAGCAAGACTTTTATATTAACCTATTTATTAAATCATTTATAATTTCCATTCCACCCAACCACTTAGGAATCGCCCCTGTCGAATGGCGGCTGCGGTCGGAGCGGCTCCTCCAGTAATTGGAAATATCAGCTCCGCACCCTTGATGGATTTGTTGGGCGATGGCCTGACATACTCGCGAACGTGCCAACGAACGACTCGAATGCTTATGGGAAGGACGGGAAATATGGAAACGAAAAGCATGAACTCTGCCGTCGTAAGAAAAAAGGGCACAACTAGAGTTTTATAAAAATGGTGTTAAATACATATTTAAAATCACAATAAAAGCAAATTTGCTCAATTTTTTGTAGAATTTTATCTTCAAGGAATTCGGAGATACCATAGGCATACTATAGGTTTGCACACTAAGAAGCTGAATATGGTAAAAACCTTAATCCCAATTATCTCTGTTTGACCAATATGATAGATGTGCCCTTCTCTCGTACGACGGCAGAACAGCTGTTTAAAGTGTGTATGCTTGTACGAGCATGGAAATGTGTTTGAAATAATACATCAGAAAGAATGATAACAGAAGAGACTGAGATTACCGACCGCCACATGGAACAATCCTGACAAATCTCTCTTATTTCACTCAATTCTAACCTTCTCATGCAAATCTGTTCTTCACGCTACGTACGCCCGCCCTGAGAAGATTGTGTCCAAATTGATCTAACAAAATCTAATAATTGATCTAATTCAATACATCATGCTTATATATAACTTATCATAAAAACGGTTTATTATATTCAATTAACTGCATTTCACGTGCTAGTGTGAGGCATAAAAAAAGCTAATGAATGTCCTTTAAGACGACTAAATAAAAATGGAAGCTTTTTAGCCATAGGCTAGCAATCTGTCATCAATGTTCCATATGACATCACAACCCCAATATTCATGGTAAATCCTCGGAAACATGGCAACACCTCGTAAGTCACCTTTTAAAATTAATATTGAATATTGCTACACATCTATATGATTAATATTGTTGAGAGACTCACGATTTGTATTTATTTTACAAGAAAACGGGACATTACATGACGGCATTACCTTTATAATCCGTAGCTAAACGTTATATCCTGTTTTCTTGTAAAATGTACATGATTTTTTATTTTGGGGTGTATGTTCTAAGTCCTTTGTTATAAAGTATAAGTGTTATTTCCAAAGGAATAAAGATTGTTTCCCTTACCGATACATACTGACCCTTACATCAAAACAGCGTTTCTGAATTGAAAATATTTATATCATCAAACTTATTCTATCATATCAGTACTCATCCTAATGCATTAGCGAAAGCAAATTCTTATGTAATGAGTATATACAGTTTGAAATCAAATCCATAACTTTAAGATTCTATCAATATTCCCTTAAAGACTACATGCCTCTTAAAATAGCAATAAGCGTTCTATTTTAATATACAATATTTATGTACCTACAACTCAAGAGCGATATTTAATTAACAGTGTTATGAATATGGACCTTGGTCTAATTAATAGTTTTGACTCTCCATATTTTTCGTCAAACGGCTTAAATGATATTAGGTACCAAACCCTCCCTCGTAAAGTAATTTTTCATTCCTATTTTATTTAATTACCACCCGATTATCTAAGGTAGCTCATCACCTATTCCCGAAGAACCCCTGGCTGGGGATGTTTCATGATCGATTATGTGCCTTTCGTAACCACACGCAAATGTCATGTGCACACGTGTTTCTGTATGTGGTTGGAGTTGATAGTATGTGTTTGGTAGTTTTTATTAAAAGTGGTTATTTTATGTTTTAGTTATTAAATTTTAAGTTGTAAGATGATTTTGTGAATAGATTGTTGATTAGAAAAAACTTTGAAACAAATAATTTTATTGTTGCTACATCGTTTTTTTTAGTTTAGGACTTATGTTCACTTCATTATGACACGAAATATTTAGGAAAGATTTTACATTAATTTAAAATACATGTAGGCATACATTGTTCGTCTTATTAATTAATAAAATAAGAAAAATATTTGTTAAAAATGTAATATTTACGAAAGAAAACCTTTTATAGCTAAACGTAAACCGTGAAGTGTTGATAGGCATATAAATGATAACAAGTTCTATATAATACTTCTGAAATAAACATTAAAATAACTAACTCACTAAAGTTACAAACCGAATGCACAGCTCCCCATAGATAAAAGCCACTAGAAAACCACCCCACACGTTTGTAATACAAATGGGCTAATTAATGGCCGATGACCATTACTCCACACAATGGCCAAACAGAAGTATTTCCCTCACTTTACACTTCTATGGGCTATTGTGGAATAATAAATGTAATAATAATAGAAATACTACGAATACGGTGAGGGAAAACATCGTGAGGAAACCTATCTGTTCCCCGAACAGGTAATATCAGTGCTTGTAAATGGCGACATGGCTTACCACCTGCCACATTAAGTACTGACTATCTGGTCAACACGTGGGTTCGAGGTGGCCATAGAATGGAAACCTGAACCTGTGACCCCCCGCAAGCGTTATTTTCTCTCACTTTTCACTTTCGGTGTATTTCGCAAACGTTTTTTTTATGAGGAAAATGTGCATATATTATGATTCATTGTAACTCAATGTTCCAGAAGTAATAGTTTCAATGTAAAAGAATATCCTTTCAACTAGGTATTCAAAAACAATTGAGGATCCAGTCTTCTCAGTTTTATCGGGAAATTGAAAACAAAAGTTTTGATTGAAAGGGTTGTTTTTGACATTGACAAGATATGTTATGTGCAGGAATATAGACGGAAAATGAGAAACCTTTATCACATATTTCCCTTTAGGTGACATGCAAGTTTTTCGGCGAAATTTTGAAACTAGGAAGCCCTTCACTTACCTAAACAGACACTTATTTTAAATATTATTATTCAGTAACACTATTTCTTAACAAACCGTGTTAGTTCTATAATTAAAAATATCGATAGTTGCATATCGATATATCGAAAAATAATAAGACGTACCTATGACGCTCAAACTATCTGAAAATTTGTATGAGGAGGTGCATGGTTTTAAATGATGAGAAAGTGGTTTACTAGATTCGGAAAATCATGATTACTGCTAGACGGACGTAATATATGTATATTTATTTTAGTACTCTAAAAAAGTAAGCACCTGAGAAATACAAACTATAGCACCAAACTAACAAGAAGTTTCATAACGTACACCAAGTTAAATTTTTTACATAGACAGTTACCAGAGTCGAATAATTTAATTGTATATATCATTCTACGCCAACGCCTCCCGCTAACCGTTGCAAAGCTAGAAAAAAGTGAAAAATAGAAGCCTCCGCCCCTGACATTCCAAGTTTGAAATTATTATCGTCTCATTTTTTTCTTGGAAATTTTAAAGCAGTTTAAGTACGCGGTGTTTAGGCAAGTGGGCGGGTCAGCCATGATTAATATGTTGTTCTTTTGGAAAAAATATAAATGAGTTTTACGAGCGAGCGGACTCCTTGTTTTGTCTGCTCCGAAATGAGGTCCGAGGTTCACGTTAACCTCCTTGGTTAATTAAAAAGTTATGTGGAGTTTTAATAGTCATGTTTTCATTTGGTTATCAATGGACGGATGTTTGTGGGCTATTTGGAGAATACAAAAGGGTATAACAGAGCTTAATGATCGTATTATTGTTATGTTAGAAGTTTACATAATTGAATTTTTTCGTAAAATCTTCTTTGCATAAAGACTTCATGTATTGATACTCCTTTGTTGAAATAAGATTATAGATCGTAGTTAATCAAATGTCATTATGCTAGGTAAGTATATAGTGATTTATAAATATATGATA
Source organism: Leucoptera coffeella (assembly GCA_030578115.1). Taxonomy (NCBI): domain Eukaryota; kingdom Metazoa; phylum Arthropoda; class Insecta; order Lepidoptera; family Lyonetiidae; genus Leucoptera; species Leucoptera coffeella. Next base: position 192,705 of record JAMBLF010000583.1, on the reverse strand, counting down.
TAGGTGGATTGAATGCCCCTAGGTTACGTAAGTTTTTCGTAAAATCTTCTTCTTTTCATAAAGACTTCATGTATTAATACTCCTGTGTTAATATAATGATAGAAGATTTTAGATCGTTAATCAAATGTGTTTGGTAAGTATATAGTGATTTATGAATACATATATGATATACGTAGGTGGATTAGCTGCCCATAGCTTACTGAAAGATTTAAACTTTGACCGAAAAATAAATGACCAATATTATTAAGCGTAATTTGAAACTTTACGTATTGTCCGGGATGGGATTTAGAGTATGTCAGAATTCCAATTCAAAGTATTATCACACATATATAACCTACTAAAATGACACAAATAATAAACTTAAATCACGAAAATGATAAATAAAACTACGTTGAAAATAATCTGGTTTTCAAATTAGCACGATATTTATATGACATTAGGAATCTAATACAATAAATCTATCCAAGCATAGCCTAGAACCAAATCCCATTCTTCTTCTTCTTCTTCTTCTTCTTCAGCAATGTTGTGTCCATAGTTGGACGTATGCCTCCTGCATTTCTCTCCATCGGGATCTTTGTGCGGCGCATCTACTCCAGGTCGGCCCTGCCGTCTTTCGGATGTCGTCCGACCATCTGGCTGTTGGTCTGCCAGCGCTTCTCACTCCCGTCCGAGGTCGCCACATGAGACATTTGTATGACCATCTGTCATCTTTGCAGCGACAAACGTGACCGGCCCATCGCCACTTTAGTTGTGCGACTCTCTTTACAATGTCGGCAACTCTGGTGCGTCGTCGTATTTCGACGTTCCGCACTCTATCCCGTAACGAGATGCCAAGCATTGCTCTCTCCATCGCTCTCTGAGTGACCTCTAGCCTTCTCACTCTTTCGGCTGTCAGCGTCCACGTTTCGCAAGCGTACGTTAATACGGAGAGGACACATTGATTGAAAACCCGTGTTTTAAGGCTCTGTGGGATTTTTGACTTGAACACGTCGCGTAATTTCCCAAAAGCTGCCCATCCTAGCTGGATTCTTCTGTTAATTTCTGCGTCTAGTGTGTCGCCTTCGAGTCTGATCTTTTGCCCAAGGTAAATGTACTCTTGCACTTTTTCAATGGTGGTGCCTCTGATTTTAATCACACCTGAGTTCTGTGGGCCCATCCATTTGGTTTTTTCGGAGTTCATTTTGAGACCAACTCGTAACGACGCTCGACTCAACTCACAGAGCATCCGTTCCAGGTCTTGGGCCGATTCCGCTAGCAGAACAATGTCATCTGCGAAGCGCAAGTGGTTCAGGTGCTGTCCGTCAATGTTCAAGCCATAGTTGTCCCAATCTAAGGCGGTGAATACGTCTTGCAGAGCATTGGTGAACAGTTTTGGCGAGATTACGTCACCTTGACGTACGCCTCTCTTCAGCGGGATCTTAACCAATTCACCCTGCATATGTACCGTCATTGTTGCCGATCTGTACAGATTTTTCAGCAAAGTAACGTATCTGTAGTCTATACGACACCTTTGTAGAGATTGAAACACCGCCCAGTGTTCCACTGAGTCGAAGGCCTTCTCATAATCCACATAGGCTAGGTAGAGAGGTTTGTTATACTCTTTGGATTTTTGTATCACTTGCCTTAATGTGAATATATGATCAATTGTGCTAAAACCACCTCTGAATCCCGCCTGTTCTATGGGCTGGTGTTCATCCAGCCTCCTAGCCATTCTTGATGTCAGAACACGTGAAAACACCTTGTAGATTTGGCTAAGAAGAGCGATTGGGCGGTAATTTTTCAAGTTCGACTTAGCACCCTTCTTGTGGAACAAAACAACCAAACCATCCATCCACGAGCTAGGTATCACACCTGTAAAGAGTATCTCATTGAACATTTTTCGAAGCTCTTGTAATATTGGCTTTCCACCTGCCCTCAACAGTTCCGTGGTTATGCCATCTTCACCAGGTGCTCTATATCCTTTGAGTCTCTTTAGCGCTTGCCTCACCTCCCGTAAGCTGAATTCTGGGATGTCCTCTGTGTAATGTTTCGTCAGAGGTGCCCTTTTATCTTCAGCGTCCGTCAGAGGCTCGTAAGCGTGTGGCTCATATAGCTCCCTATAGAACTTGTCAATTATATCCAGCATCCCCTTAGCACCTGCAACTAGTTCTCCCCTATCATTTTCCAGTTTAGCAAGCTGACTGCAACCACTGCTCGTAGCCCTATTGAAAACTTTGGGCCCACGATATCTTTCTATGAGCTGTTGGATCTTCTCAGTATTCCTTTTCCTTATATCCTGCCTTACTGCCTTGGATATACGTTTATTGAGGTCTCGGTGTTCTGGAGAGTGATATTTCCCTAAGCTCAGATTTCGTCGTTGTAACAACAGCTGCTCGGTGTCAGACGATAGCTTTGACTTGTTCTGAGGTAGTTTGCTAAACACCTCCTTGGCTACAGTGGTAATAGCTTTGGTCATATAGGCATATCTATCATCCAAAGACACCTCGAAGCACTCGGTCAATGGCATCTTCAGACCTTCAGTCAGCCGTTCTTCGAACATAGAGTTTATTCCTGGAGGAATGTTCAAATTGGCTAATGGCTTCTTCAAAAGCTTCATCCTTTCCAGTTTTGTGTCAATCCTGATGGTACTTCTTACCAGTCTATGGTCACTCATTTTTAGTTTAAATCCCATTAATAACTCGTTAAAGGATATTACATAAGACCTTAAAATCGGCAACCTTTTTGGATAAACTCGTTCGACTTAACACAATCTAAATGGAAAAGGCAACTGACATAATATATTAGGCCAAGTCGCCTCGATTTCCCACGAATAATACTCATATATGCATATTATTATACATATTACGTCTTTCTATGTCTTTTGGGGTGAAAATCCTACATTATTATTTCCTCAGTCACTTACATATACATTCACATCCTTTAATCATCTTCGAGGTGGACAGAACCTTGGATACATTAAAACATCTCCTTGGTCACTTACTAGTCCCTTACTATGAAACATTGGGGACAGTTTGATAGCCCATCACCCAATAGATTTCGTATACCGCGTAGTCTCTTAATCGCTTTCTACGACCTGCCGGGAAGAACGGCAGCTAGTTAGCGTTCTTTTGATGTCTTAAACTAGCACGGGCCTTACTTTCAGTATTAATATCAGGGTTCCAATGTAATGAATATTTAATATTGCTGAAAAGTTGACAATAGATCAATAGATTATATACACACGTGGTTCCCAAGTCCCTTTCTTTATGTGCCAGGACAAATGACAGCTATTTAGGCAGATACTCTACACCACACACTATACTACACTATGTATGTACGTCCAAGACTATTAAGTGACAAGAAACCATATCATATTCAAACACAGAGCTCGTATTTGCGAAAAGGAACAGCCTGAAGAAAAAAGTTAATCACCATCCAAACCCCGGGGCGATTTACAAAATTATTATAACGTAAAAAAACCGCCGCCTTAATGTAAAAGGATGAATCTTGCACTAATTTAGTCTGAGCTGTAAATTTACTTCATTTAGGACCACGGGACAGTTCTTTTATTTCTGGTTGAGAGGAGGTTAGCAACCGGTTTAAGGAGATCCGTGTATATGAGGTCGTTAGGTCGTGGGAGAGGTCTGGAGAAATGGTCGCGGAAAGACAATACCTCAGTAGTCTTAACGAATTTTCGTCAAATGTAGAGATGGGTATTATAAGACGAAGTTATATAAAATTAGAGACTAATAAGATAATCAAAAGGTAATATAACAAAGGCATAACAATTATACTAAAGAAGCTATACTCTGTGTGTCTAACTGCATTTAATGTGATTTGGTACCAATCAGCCTATGTCAGTCTACTGCTGGACGTAGGCCTCCCCAAGGGTACCCCACAAAACACGATCACTCGTTACCTTTAGGCAACCACTACCAGCGACCTGTTTCAGGTCATCGGTCCACCTAGCAGGGAACGTCCCACACTACGTATACCGAGACGCGGCCTCCATTCGATAATCACTTAATTGTAATTTGTTAAAATCAATTTACTTACTCGTAGAATTTGTAATTGTAATTCATAGTTAACTAAAATCGTGTACCTTAGCAAACACTTTTCTTTCATCGATACCTTACTCCCATCCCTAACTAAACCCCCGATATGAAATATAGAAGCGTCGTCGCAAACAAGTTGAGATTCAAACGATGTCCTGCAGCCATGCGATTACCCAAATGGCTTGTTCCCTTGTCAAAATATTCATTTTTGGCATGTCGTAATTGGCATGCTTCGATGGTGATTTATTGACTGATGACCAGCGGAAGTAGGTATTAAAACGTGGGACCTTAAATCCTATCTCGTAATAGTCTGGTACATAAATACTCGTACACAAATCGTGGGCCTTTTGTATGTATAATCATTGTTTTGATATTTCGTTAATTCTTGTACGTACATACATACTTAGATAGGCAGATTATCGATCGCCACATGGAACAATCCTGATAAATGCCCCTTGCTTCACTCACACCCATTGACCTTCTCATACATGCACTTCTACACTTAATTCTTTTTTTATTGTGTTTTTATTGTATTTTATTGTCGTTTGTTTTGATTATTAATTATTAGATGAAAATAAGCAAATACAGTATTTTTTCATACATTGTATTAATACTCAGTCTTTTACAAGTTACTCGTTTCCTAATAAATGAAAGACATTACAAAGATGATATTATTATTATGTTTGGAAACTTTTATATACTTTGAAAAGGACTTAACTGACGTGATGTACGTATGAATTCTATGACTATACTTTGTACAAACGTCTTAATAGGATGTAATAGTTACATCTGAACCAAATAGTACCAGTAGAGCCATGGCGAATCACCATTCGTCACGTGAGTACTTCAACATCTTGGAAGTGGTTTTTTGAAGCCACTGTTTCTAGATTTTCCACTTTTTTGTTCCAAATTTAAATAATTCTGCGTAATAGTGGCCTTCTAAGATGACAATACAGTTTTAAATTGTAAACAAAAGGTATATGTAGAAATGATTCGTTTTAAGTTTAAGTTGGTTTACCACCTGATAGATTGGATACTGATTAGTGAGTTTCAAGTTACAAAAGATCATCATAATGAACAAATTGATGGTGGTAACTTAACTTATACAACATCTTCGCGATACGGATGTTATTGCCTATCAATAGATTACCTTTATGAGATTATATAGAATAAGTAGCCCATGATAATTTCTGCATGTGTATGTCTTATACAGCCATTTAGTATTAAATATAAATGACAAGCACAATTTCCTTTGCAAAATGCCAATACTTTAATAAGATTTATTGTAATTTTTTTAAATTGTCTAATTTGAAGGACAGTTTTTCAAGTAAAATGTAATATCAATAAGTGATTTTATGATCCTTATGTTGAACAAAAAGCATTTCATTTCATATCATTACAAATACGAGTATGTCTGTCCAACATAATATTTGATACATGTTTTATCCTTAGAGATGTTAATATAATAATCTTCACGCTACCTTTGCTAAACTGGTTGAATATTTAATGTTTCCAGTTGTTTCTTTTCAAGTTCATCAGTTCCCCAAATACGAAAACTTTACGACTGTCAAGTTTATACCATAAAGGAAATCGTGCCCGATTCTTTAAAAGGAACTTTAAATAGAAACGGAGGTAATAAATACCGAGGTTAATATCTATAAATATTCTCATATCATTTTCGCTGCATGAAACTTACAAATAGTATTTAATTTTAAATTATGTAACACAAAATTCAACATGAAAAGATAAATAGATGAAGCATAACCTATATGTAAATGAAGTCCTATTTACACATAATGTTGTCCAAAACACATACACAATTTCATTGAGTGACAAATCATTTACACTTAATACGCGAAGCTATAAACAAATATTGTTTGCAAATAACACGTTTGCATGAGCATGCAAATTGCCATTCATAATTATGACTATTGTATTAAACATTAATATTAGGTTAATGGGTGAGTGAGGCAAGAGAAATTTGTCAGGATCGTTCAAGGTTGAGATAGGATTCTGCCTATTTCGTTAGGGAAGTAATATACGTAGAACATTCAAATATATAGTGTGCTATTTATATTTAAGTAATTTAGAAATGATACTCCCTGTGTTTCTTGTACACATTTCATAAGAGGCGACTGATGTAGTAGAGGTTAATTGAATTAATAGATCCAGAGAATTTATACACTAACAGTCCGTATGAACATCAGAGACATTTCGATAGTCGTTAAAAGTAAATAAAAAATTTTTATTCCAAGGTTCTGTCCACCCTGAAATGAATAAACAAAAAGAAGAATAGGAATGTTAGAACATACATTCATAATATTTAGAAAAGAATTCATATGAATATTTAAACTGAATCAATCAAACAGTGTACGTGCCCAAGATGCTGACAACATTACCGAATAATATAAATTTGTACTTGTAATAAAGTCATGAAAATAAATTCTATTCTACAATATTTGAGTCTAGGCCGTTTCGTTAATGAATGAAACTACAAATAATTTAATAAAAAATAAATACGTTTATTTTACAGCTACAATTTATGTACATTTAATTTTGTAACATTTATATATTCATTTACTAAATACTATAATACATTTGGCTACTTTGAAAGTATAGTGTACTATAATAAAAATTATATAATATCAGTGTGCATATTAAATTAAATTATTTAAATTACTATATACCCTGAGTGTGTAAGAGGACGTCTTTAATTGTCAATAAAGCGAAAGTGGTATGTCTGGATCGGGACAGATGGCGATCCGTGATCTCTGCCTACCACTCTACAGGGAAACGGACGTGATGTGCATGTATGTATATAGTAACAAATACAATATACTTAATTGCAATAAAATATATTTTTATTTACATTATGTTTTATCTCTAAATACACATTTTTATCAAGCAAGTAATACTACAAACAAAAAGAACATCTCCATACATATTCACATACTTTCAAATTACATACATCTTAAACCTTCAACTCAGTAGCTCATACTTCGAGGTAACACTATAATCACGGGAGGATACCGCCCAGGGCAGGCAGAGAGAAGCTGCCATTATTTGGTAGCAATGGCTTGGGGCCACGAGCACGCCTTCGCAGCTGGTCCTGACCACGCCGGTTTAGTGGCCCAACTGTGGACAAAGTATGTATGTAGTATGTGTATTAATAAGTGTATAAAGTAATATGTAGTAAATGTATTAATTAGTAAATCTATATTACTTGATTGTTCCGTGCTAGTCTGACAGCTGCCTTTCTTCTCGTAAAAGGCGACTAAGGGAAGGGTCAATGTGATCGTTTGGGTGATGGGCTAGTAACCTCACAATTATTTTGCATAACTTCATTTTTTTATGGCTAAAAGTGACCAATGAGAGTTTATCATGTCTTTAAGGTTCTGTGCACCTAGAAAGGGATTCAATGGCGTGAATGTATTTGTATGTATGTTTATTGCTGGGGTCATACAATACCTTGAATAGTTTTGTAAAAAATCTAAGTTTTTCCGAGAAGGCTACTTCAAAAGAATATGAAAGTAGGTATGTATGAATTGGACTTAGAACTACCAGTAAAATGTTTGTATTCAATAAAACAACAACGTAATAATAAAGGTTTTACTATCCTCAAAGAAATAAATATGGTCACTAAAATAATACAAAATCCATTCATAAGAATACAATCTAAATCATACCTTAACTATATCTAGTAAATATTAAACATAATATATGAGTAGATACATTCGACAAATTTAATTTCTTATGAATTATAATCTTGGAAAGCAATTAGTGAAAACCCATTACTTAGAAGGAAGTCAAAAATTATTTATTTTTATTTCCTCGGCTGAACAAGGGCGGGAAGAAGCTACTCTAAGCCTCAGGCGTTTTAAAAAGTTAAAAGCCATCATCTTACCAAAGAGGCGTTATACTGTGGCGGGACCCAAGTCATCGTTTGTTAAATAAAAAAAGAAAATTATGATGGCGGGATTTGAATGGAAATTAGATTTTGAAGAAAAATGGTCACTGATGGTATTGTTTTAGATTGTGAAAGAAAAATTGTTTGTAATGATATTGTTTTAGTAGTTAGAGGTATGAGTGAGGTAGAAGTGCATAGCTATATGACGTAAATTTAATAATAAGTACGTAAATATAACATTAATATACAATAGACAGTTTATAGAAAATAACTAACAAATTAAGCAAGTTTTTGTACATATTTTTAAATAGTTAGCATCTAAAATATTAACTTTAATTGATTTATATGATACTATTAACATCACTCGATTCAGTATACTGAGATAATATCTAAGTTACTGTTTATACTAATGAGTTATTCAAACACATTATCCTAACTGCCATTTCATAAGTTGAAGTGTGAAACCATATATCTTTTGAAGTGTTATTAAACCAAAATCGTATCCAAACTATTGTTTCTACACCAAATAAAATTATTAACTTAGATAGTTCGTGCGATAACGCCTCCATTGTTGCCGTTCGCTGTTTTAATAACAATTTCTCCGTCCCCCAACAGTTGAGCTTATCTCACGATCTATTCCAAATAAATTACTAAAAATCCTTGGCTCACAAAGAACCGCCCAAGACAATGATAAAGCGGTTTTCTCATTGGGTGGAGACCAAAAGGTGTAGCAATGCAGAGACGGACAAAAAAGCCACATACAAAACGTGTATTGGCCATCACAAAAAGTTGATAACATGGTAGCCAGTATACCAGCTACCAATTATTAGAAAGCGGCCTCAAATGGACGAGGGATGACTGTGCAGAGCTGAAAGGCACATAGTTGATTTTTTACACAAACTTATTAATGTACACACAATGGTATGGTAAAACGAACAACTATTGGAAGTGACAAAAAGTCAAGGAATATACTGGTTGCATACAAAGCGTTTAATCTGAAACTATTTTGAGGAGAATCTATTATTGTCACGTACTTACTGATCTGGGGTTTCAATAGAATGTAATCTGTCGGTATGTAAGTGACAAACGACTATTAAATGTGATTTTGATGGGGTTTAAAAAGCAATTTATATAAAAAAGACATAAACCGATACCTTAAAGTGAGTGTACATGTCATATAATGCGTATAGCCTTAATGAACGTAACTAGCGAGCTTTGAGAAGCGCGTTGAATTTACCAAAACAAAATAATTGTGTTTTATACATGATCTGGATATTAAGAAATCCGAAACTACTATACAGATATTTGCATGGTATAGAAACTAGATAATTTGCTTGCTCGTTAAATGACTCAAACATTAATCGTACCTACTTACAAAGCACTCTTAGAGTCTTAGCTGACGACATATCCTTCCAAGGAATGTGGAAGTCAGTGAAGCGAAATAGGATCGGAAAAACGTGACCCATGTCTCTACTTCTCTAAAATATAAAGGACTTTTTTACCTACATATATGTACATATGTTGACTAATCCTATAAGTTACTTTTCTCTACATAAAAAGAACATATCGATTTCAATCTATATATTATCAACATATACGGCCGTGTATACCCACCATACACTTTGCATACTCGCCTATCCAACCCCGCCCATCAGCAACCAAGCGCGGCGCGTACTCACATAAATTCATTTCTCGGACAGCAGGGCAAAACAACGATCGCGGAGCCTCCTGGAAAAAGAAGAGTTGCTTTTAATTTCTCATGGGAACCCGATAAAAACCAATAGGTCTGCACCGGCATGGTAGGAAGAAGCCTTGTGACGCCCCTTCTCGTAATTATTGCCCAGGAAGGCAGCTAAAGTATAGATGGGCCTTTATTTGCAAGCAACGAAGTCGGTAGCCATTGGTGATTGGGTTTTAGGGTATATAGACATATATATGTGTACGAATACATGTAGAAGGATGTGAAGAGTCCTGATTTTGATTATGCATACAAGTATTTTGATGGTTGTCTATTTATTTGCTTTTGTGGTATAGTTAGAATTGATAAGCCACTATAAACACTAAAATAAAGTTCAGTAATTGCCAGAAGATGTGTAAATAAAACCTAGGAGACATTGTAAGGCAACTTTTGTTGAAATTTTATCTTCCAACTTAAAATTTGAGTTAATCATTCTGCACCTTTATAGAAATGAATAAAAACTGAGAAGATAGATTTCTTTGAGAAAAATCACATGACTTAAAAAAGCTCACGTTAAGCCCAGTTATTCAGATTTTTATTCTATTAACCTTTTGCCACATCTTGTCTATATAGTATTGTGGTTAGGAGCATCTTAAGCTTTTACACTAGGCCCGCCCCTCGGATAAGCCGGCGCAACGGCTGTACTTCAGATTGCGAGGTCGCGGGTTCAGAGATCGACTGATACAGATACTGGTAGCCTCTAGACGGACTACACGTACTGGTACAGCGAATAATAATAACATGGTGTAAATGTTTTTGCTTTGTTTAGTATCGAGAGTTTACTGTTTCGTAGAAGAGTAGATTTTCAAGGAAGTTTTTGATGTTTTGTAGAAGTGTTTTGGTTTATTTTTGTGGCTTTTGAATGTGAAAGGAAGTCATTTTTGGTTTACTTTTGTTGCGTTTTGTATGTGAAAAGATGCGAAATTAGTTGTTTATTACCTTTTTTAATGACGAGGGCTAATACACTAATACGAATAGAAAAATAATACATTATAGATAGAGTCAGTAATATAAATAGCTTAGTCGTTAAGTTTAAAAAATGACAATTTGAACCCACGGCAGTCCCTTGTCTGAAGAGACGAGAATGATCGCTGATTTCATCCAATACTAGCTCTACATGGACATTTAAATATTTATTTACAAACACTGGACAATATTAATTACCAATTCCTACGCTATGTACAACCATTAGGCACCAATCACATTACATACTCAAATTACCCCTTTTGTTCCCTCCTTACAAAACCAAAATTCATACCCACACCAGTCCCAATGGTTTCTCAGGATCGAACGAAGCATTCACGATCTCTGTTCCTCTCTATATAGAGACGGCGTGATATATATTTATATACACTCACTGACATCACTACATAGTATAAAACAAAGTCGCTTTTTCTGTCCCTATGTCCCTTTGTATGCTTAAATCTTTGAAACTACGCAACGGATTTTGATGCGGTTTTTTTTAATAGGTAGAGTGATTCAAGAGGAAGGTTTATGTGTATAATAACATCCATTAAATAGTGGCGTAGGCTATATATTTTATACCCGTGCGAAGCCGGAGCGGGTCGCTAGTGGTATATATATTAAAACCCAGTCGCATCCCAAGCCTTGTGTCTCAATACACCCGTATAAATCAAGTGCAGTCGTTACGCGTCGGGATGGAAATAAAAGCGAGTTGCAGTGCGGTGGGCGGTGTAGGCCTCCGCCGTAATTATCGAGCGGCTCCTAGCTGATTAAGTGGCGGATGCAGCGGGGAATCGGGAGGTTTAGGATGTGGCTAGGTTGTATAGGTAACTTAGCTAAGTTGACTTTTGGTAACTTACACATACCTATGTTTTATTGTTTATTTTGGGTACAGAGAGAGAAGTTTTATATTATTGTAAACCATATTGTTGGAGAGCAGATACGATAAGAATATTTTCCAATAGATGCATTATATTCCTATGATTCCTTAGTGGCCTCTTGCGGTATGCTGTAAGAAATAAGGTAGTTAAGTTAGAAGTAATACAATTTAGGATCAGCAAATTGTTTTGAGCAACTACTGTCTACTAAGTATATTAGAGATTTTGCTTTCCTACGAATTGCATAGAAATAAACATGTCATGTGATCTTAAGTATTCATGTGCGAACTTATTCTATTATTTGGATATTCAATTCTATCTATACTCTCATTACATATACCTATAAAGCTCTAATAGTCCTATTATCAAACCAACCTAAAGTAAAACCAGTCAACTCCAACGAATCCTAAATTCCCGACCTATCCACCACTCGGTTTCCCTCATCAGATACGGCGCACGGCCAGCCGTAGCAGAATGGCCAGCCTAATGATTTTCATAATCTCCCAAGCACTGCCTTCCAAAGGTTTGTATGCGCCGGTGTAGAATTAACCACAATTTACGAGAAGCAGTAAAAAGAAAGAGCTAAGATGGGTATGATATTACTGGCTTGTACTTGGGTAAGTAAGAATAGTAAAGTACTAAGTGAAGGGTATAGGCAAAACATGCCTATTAACAAAAAGAGAAACGCGTTTGAGACCATTAACCCTTGCGAAGTAGTCTCTGACTTCAAGGGTTCAGGTATCCATCTCGGCATTTGCGAAGGTAGTTATTCTATGGATATCTCGAACACACGTGTTGACCAGATAGTCAGTAATCAATGTGACAGGTGGTAAGCCATGTCGCTATTTACACAGGTAGGTTTCCTCACGATGTTTTCCTTCACCGTAATATGTCGATGCATTTCGTAATGTATTTTTTATTACAAAAATGTACATGGAAATTCATTTAACTTCATTACCGTAGCCATATTACATATTCAGTGGTTATACATCATAGCTAAGGTTTATCAGTGTCAATGAAGCGAAAGTGGTTTGTCAGGATTGGGATAGATGGGGATCTGTGATCTCTGTCTACCCTTACACAGACCGTGATGTGTGTATCTGTGATAGGTGTCAGGAGGTTTGCTGACTATATGGTGAAATGAAATTCTGTTTTCTGTTCAATACAAGGTTTATATATTATTATAGTTCTTATTGAAAGAAAAAAGTAATAAACACTTTTTCTCATAAAATAAGTCATTACTAAGTTATTAGTTCTGAATATTCTATAAAGACAGAGATGTACTGTCGAACCTTTGACTACTCCGAAACAAGAGATATTCGTGATGCATATTGATGAATGCATGTATAAATTCTATACAAGTAAGCTACTAATAAAATTATAATATGTATGTATGAATTCCATACTAGTAAGCTACTCTTAAAATTATAGCTTGCTGCTTTTCTTTCCGTAGGAGGCAACTAAGGGACTAGGGGTCAATGATTATCTTACACTATATCTGTACACCAATATACTATATAAATCCCATCACAACACTGTTATCAACCCTACAGTGCTCTAAAATAGATAATCTCCAACATTCTATCCATCCCACCGGGATTAAAAGACATACATATACGTACTTTAACAAAAGCAAGTCCAGTGGAGTGTATCATTAAATCCATACGGAGTTAATCAAGCTTACCATCATCAAATAGAAGCTGAGCAAAAACTGGGTACCAGGAACACATAAATCATAAGCGAGGCACGCCCCTTCGGCTGAGAGCTGAGTTCTCATCCTTAGGATGTCATTGAGAATCGGTTTTCGATCGCATTGTGATGATACTTAATTTTTATGCGATCCTAGTGTTAGATTTGTTTTTAATTTGTCATTTGTACAACCCAAAATGTGAGTTATGTAACTTTATTTTCTTATTATTTATTGTGCTACTATGCTATCTGTGTACTAAATTATTTATTATACGGGATTATTTAGGAACTATTCACCAATCTCTTTAACACATTAAAGTTTTAACCAAAGTAATCGAAGGCTCTATTTCATCTAATTTTGCGTATTTCTGTCGAATAAGTCGTAAAAAATAATTAGATCAATTTAACATTTTCAATGTCATCATTTATGTAATTATAATGTATACATATAATGTATGCATACGCATTAGGTATTTGCCTGTAAGGTATGTTATACTGTTGCTGTAAATAAATAAATATAACAGCTGACGTTAGAAGAACCTATAACCGCTACGTGTGTATGAGTGAATGCAGCGAAAGTGGTTTTCTAATCGATGGCCTATGTCTACCCTTTTGTGGGGAAGCGATTGTGATGTGTATGTATGTATAAATAATACTTTTGATATACAAACACTTCTTCCAACTCAACCTTTTCAACCCACCCCATACCATAGACACAATTCTAACGACGCCCCAACAGAAGTACATAAGTGCGATTCCATAATCAACTTGTCACCTCAACAGAAAACTAATTTACATAAAATCGCGTGTTTACTCCCCTGCGGTCGAGCGAAGGCTTTGCGGCTCCTTTGACAGCCACCACGACCTCAAAGAAGACGAACGCCAGAAATGTCCCATTATGCTGGATACAAATCATTGCGGTTTACCTGTCAATCTATTTCGCCGGGTTTATGGACGCGTTAAGCTGCGTTGAGACGGACGGGGTTCGGGTTTAAATATTATTATTATAATATAATTTTTTAATTTATTTACTATATGGGACCGGGCCGAGAAGTCTTCCCGCGACCACGGCCAATGCAACTGGGTCGAAACGTCGGGTAATAGAAAGGTATCTATATCTTAATTAATTTATCGTGATATGACCCGGTCTCATATAATAATTAAATAAGTATAAATCGCGAGTGTTAAAAATAACTAATATAGATAATTATTTATTGTATGTAAGATAAAATTTGAATTTCGTGTGGCTAAAAACGCATTTAGTTGATGTACTCCAGATGGCCTCAGTTGGTAATATTTACGCCTGTATGTCACCATCACCGAATTTAAAAATAGTAATTAATGCTCTAATGTTTAAACAAGAAGTGAAGAATTTAGATTCAATGACTATGAACGTAGTTACGCGAAGCAAGGAGTAATTATCTATTGAAATCAGAACATTATACTATATAGCAGTTTTGGAATGATTTTCATAATCATTGCATACATTTTTGGGTTTAATTTATTATTAAGAATGTGTCTTAACAAAACATGATAACATCTAATCCCCTTAACCGAGGTCAAAACTTAGAGCCATATAAATTGCTCGGTCACATTTGACATTTATGAAGATGGTACACCTACATTCGTAAATTGGTGAGAGGATGCCAACCCAACGTTCAATTACTTTCATAATGATGTAACGTAACTAAGTCGCTTTACGACATGAATCTCATATGTCAGATGTCAAAATTCTATTCAACGATGAGATTAGCAGAAAAAAAATTATTTATAATAATTATGATGCAAAATACTTTTACGTTATTTAACATATTAAAACTCTATATATGTTTCAATAATATAATGTAGATATTTAAGTTAACACATTTATTTTCCATTAACGAAAATAATGAATATTTTATTAAAATACGGCCCACCTAACCGTGTCTTAAAGCAGACCAACGTCAACCTGACAGTTGGTTTGACAGATCCATGACCTATAAAGTCTGTGGCGACGCAATAAAACCTCTTTTTAACACCATCCTCCGCCGACTTTAATGCTAAACTGAAATTGGCAAAGTTTGAACAAAGTGCGGTCGCTATTGGACCTTAAAGTCATATAACACAAACATGACGACTGTGGTCTTTCTTAGGGTAGTCTGAGGCTGGAGTATATTTTGAGCGATACGCTTTTCTTCTGGTTTCCAGTCTGGTTATTGATTATATATGCTATATATGTATTTATCTATGTATAATAAGTATACATTGGACATGTTATGCGGATGAATGATAGCAGATTGACAAAAGGAATATATATGAGTGAAGTGGAAGGGCGGTTACGTAGGGGCCGGCCTAATAAGACATATAACAGTCAGATAGACGCTATATTGAAAAAAGGTAACGTTAGGAGTACCTATAACCGCCGAGAGTGTATGAGAGGATGTATGAATGTCAATGAAGCGAAAGTGGTCTGTCAGGATCGAGACAAATGGGGATCCGTGATCTCTGCCTACCCCTCTACAGGGAATCAGGCGTGATGTGTATGTATGTATATGTATGTAATAAGTATATATTTCTTAAATATACGTTGACTAGTACCCTTAACACAAGTCTTAAATGTACTTACCAAGGGGCTAGTTCAATTGGTGTAATAACGTCCTACAATATTATTATTATTATTATTATCTATGCATAGTAAGAATTTATTTCTTAAATTTACGCTGACTAGTACCCTCAACACCGGTCTTAAATGTACTTAGTAAGAGGCTAGTTCAATTGGTGTAATAGTGTCCTAAATATTATTATTTGACCATTACATTTACCATAAAATTATTATTCTGCCGTTCTTCCCTACATGTCGCTGGAGGTGACAAAGAGACCAGGGTTCAATAGAATTTATTGGGCAAAGGGCTGGCTATTTGTCACCAAAGTTCTATATATGACATCACAAACCAACACAAAAGTGACGTAAGTGATATTATCGAGTCTTCAAGGTTCTGTTCACTCCAAAAGAAATTGAAAAAAAAGAATGTATATACTATATGTTAAGTTAGTATATAGTCCTATAAAGTATTATTTAAAATTTACTTGTAACGAAATAACTAAATTTTTCATACATCTAAGATAAGTCTTAATCTTGAAAAAAGACTATATAACTTATTGGGCTGATCAGCTACATTTCTTTTCGGCATTTCACTCAAACATATAATGGTACTTTTAGTTTGTATTATACATAATGCAAATATCCTTAGGGAACCCATAAATCAAGGTTTCATCCACCTCTACAGGGATTAAAGACTTAATGCGTGTGTTTGTTGTTTTCCGAAATCCTTACATATAACCTTTACAAAGAAATTGGTTACTGTGAAAAAACTTGACAAAAACAAACCAAATCCCTAGTGACAATTTTGTCTTACATTGGCACTGTTAGAGGCTTGTGTCTCCATCTTTGGGTGAAGACAAAGAACCATAGATCCCGGTATTATCCATACTCATAATCATTTGTACGTTTTTTTTGGTTACAGCTAAAAGATTATTGTCATAAGTGACCGGCATTCAATCATATTTCATGGTCATAATGTTTTATTTTATCCTTTGTATTATTTTTTGTATTCGAACAACTTCTTTACCACAAATTTTAAGTTTTAGGAAATCTTAGTTCTAAGATCAACAATACTCATCATAAATCATAATATTTGCTGGCAGATAAGCTTTAGGTGGTCAAAGTTTGACAAAGAAATAACGGTAATAAAATCTCTGAATATCCGAATTTATAATTTAGACTCATTTAAACATACAACCTATAAGCTTACTTTTAAAAAATGTTATAAATGTACACAAAGCGATTATTTTTATATGTTACATTCATATTTATTAAGTTTATCATACAGAAACAATGAGCTTAAAATACGATATAAAACAAGCAACCAGGTTGTGAAAACAGGCAAAATTATATTCCATGTTATGTTACTGAATTGGATAATTCCCCAAGACGTTTTTATGGAAATAAAACGAAATTGATCCATGTCCGGTGTCTGTCGTGACGTCACAGCTGCGCAGGCGCCGATCGGGAAGATCGATTCGGTGAAATCCCTTATTGATAAACGAAGTTTACAAAACTATGACTTTTAGTACTATAGTTAAGGTATAAATTGGATTATTTTTAGCTGATTTGTATCATCACATTATACTTGCAAAACGTCCTATGTAAACGCGTGGAGATTTTGAATTTTATGTTTTATGAGCTCACAAATGGGGTTGAAAATTGCATGCGCTGTCAGCACATTGTTCTACCGGTTAAATTCGATATAATGACATAATGGGTGCCGTTTTCGATCGGTCGCAATTACTGCGCACACGAGCGACGATGGTGATCGATGTAGGGGTTAGACATCGATTTGCTGCCAATTTTACATTGTTATAAATAATGCGGTGAGATCTGTCATCGGGTGTCGACAGATGGCGAGAAATGTCGATGAAACTCCAACGCGTTTTGAATTCATCGGTTGATTAATATTTTATTAAGATGTCCATGGTGAAATGTATTAACATAAACGTGAGGATGCGTAATTTTGCAATTTAAATAATTCATAAGGCTTCCTGTTTTACGTTATTTGGACATGCTTTTAAAAGAAATTACTCTAGACATGTACGAGTATTTACTTTTACTAGTAAATTTAGTTTGCTCAACATACTCGTATCATATTGGTACTTATTATTTAAATAAGCATATTAAAATGTGATTCATCCAATCTATACATAACTTAAGCTACTACTTGCTTAAGTTACTACTAAACTATACTATCATTAAACTACGACAACTAAGAATTTTACAACTAGTTAAATTTAGGATTAAATTTTCATTATTTGTCATTCACGTCTTACGATAAATAATTTCTTGTAACATCTACCCATTATTAAATTTACATTAATCGATATAAAATCAGTTCTCTCCCATCTCTAAATCGCTGTATCGGCTCGTATCCGCGGAGATCAGTGCCGGGGTACACCGTTCGGACAATTTTGAAAATTGTGCCCCGATAAGTGACCGATTACGACCTATTACCTATGCCGCCGGACACCCGGGCCCCGACATCGATTAAAATAATCGATGCGAACCGAAAAAATGGATAGTTTTATCGATACTGGCAATTTCCTTCCCTATTTTTAGACTAAGGTAATAAATGGGTGGTTTTTTTAAATAATTGTTTGATTATAGCGCGTAACTTCCTGAGGATAACTATTAGAATATTTTTATGACAAATAACAACATAGTGCTGTGATCTCTCGTCGTTTTCTCACCGTTTGTCCTTAAGTGTAATTCGTTTGATTACTACAGATTATAATAATGGTCCTTTAGTTACAATAACTTCCGAAAAGATCATGGTTACTGCTTGTGAAGTTAAATCTTTTGATTGACAATTCATCACCCAAATTGATAACAAACAATGATAACCAAAATTCATGAACTCTCAACAAATAGAAAGAAGAAGTATCTACATAGATACATATATGTAAATTCACGTCCTTTTGTCCCTTTCTGGGTGGACAGAACCTTGGAGACATGAAAAACCTCTTCTCGGTCATTTTAGCAGCTACATATATTAGGGTTTTGATGTCATATGGAATATTGGTGACAGGTTGCTAGTCTATCGTCTAATAGATTCCATATAGCCTTATTCCGTTAATCGCCTTCTACGACATACCGGGAATAATTTCTAGTTAGCATTCTTTTTTACGTCCCAGCTAGCACGAGACAAAAAATATCTATGTATTTATGAAATTTCTGAAAACATCGTAAATTTATCAGTTATGTTCCAGATAATTTTATAATTTACTTAAATAAGTATATGCTAAAGAAAACAATACACTACACTAAGGAGGTTACGGTAACTTTTTTCAACATCCTCCTTTCTAATAACTTCTTAAAAGATATAAAAAAACAAAAGCTAATAAAAAGAACTACATTTCCAAACAAAAGATAGAAACAAAACACTACTATAACAAACTACCCTTCCAACTACTACGCCGTTCAAAAACCACGGGGGTGGTTAGAAAGCACAAATTAGTCAACATGGGCCTCAAAGTGAATGAAAATCCAAGTAACGGTGTTGTAAAGGACAACGGGATTTAAGACAACCCGCTGTGATAGGCGTGAGTGGCATGTGTTTTAAAATGTGTGACACCTGACTGACTTTTTTGAATTTAGAAACAATTGCTATATAATCGTAGATTTTTTTTATTTAAAAAGCGTTTAAATTGTAAAAGACATACATACATATACATTCACGCCCTTCAATCCCATTCGGGGTGGACAAATCGGAAATTTAGTATCACTTAGGTCTCTTTTTAGCATGAATATTGGGGTTGTGATGTCATGTAACATTGGAGACAGGTTGTAGTACGGGTGTATCTCCCAATTGTGCCCAGTTACCCCCAAGTCCCTTAGTCGCCCCCTACGTCATACCGGAAAGAACGGCAGCTAGTTAGCATTCTTTTTACGTCCCAGATCAGACAGACTAGCACGGGACCTGTGTAAATATATAGGTTACTAATAAATAGAAGAATTGAATAATTCGACGTAGCTCTATTGTAGGAGGCTTGACTCTGTATCAGTGTTCCCCGAACAAGTAATAGCCAGTGCTTGTAAGATGGCACGGCTTATCACCTGTCACATTGAGTACTGACTATATAGTCAACACGTGGGTTCAAGATGTCCATAGCATACAAGCTGCGCAATCGCGGAGATGGATATTCGAATCTCTGAGTTCGCCGCAAGGGTTAATGGACGCGAACGCATTTGTCTTTTTTATTAGTATTATGAATATTGTTCACCAATGAAGTACTGCTCTAATCCCTTAGTTCATTTTAATAACATTCTGAAATCTTGACTGCTAAGTAACTATCCATGTCACAACCACATGGCCCATAATAACTTATTAAAACCAAACTCTTTGCTACCCCATTGAATTCATTAAAAAAAATATTTTTTAAATTATGTTCGATTTTCAAATGCCCAATGACGCCTGACCGCAAACAGTTATGGCGGTTATAATTATCTGATATGGATCAAGCGGAAATTATATTGAGCATCCTGTAGTGGAAAGAAACGCAGTTAATTGGGTGTTGGTTATTGACTTACGAACGCGAGTGACGCGTGCTCGTTTTTTCATAAAGGTTTTTGAGGGCTGGATACACAATACTAACGCTTTTACGATTATTAAACCCATGCCCAAAGTCAGAGGTTCAGGTGTTCATCTCCGCAATTAGGAAGGTAGTGATTCTATGGCCACCTCGAACCCACGTGTTGACCAGATAGTCATTACATATACCAGATATCAGTCATTTCCAAGCTTTGGTTATCTGTTCGGGGAACAAGTAGGTTTTTTCACGATGTTTTCCGTCATCGTAATATTCGGTGTATGGATAGAAACTTCGATATCACGTTTAGAAGGAAAGAAATTAAAATAATTATCGATATTGCACCGTCCATTCAATTGGGATATAACCTTTAAAATAGACATACGTGTGGAAACACATATACATGTACATATATACATAGCATGCTAGGACCGAGAAAGGTAGTGATCTGTGAGCTCTACCTACCCTTTTGTAGGAAAACAGGCGTGATGTGTATATACACACGTTTAATAAATAGTCGCTTCATGCAACCAGTGCCACTAAGGATAGTAATCATCACTAAAGATAGTAAGACTAATATATAGTAATCATTTGTAGTATAATAGAGCGTAAGTATTATAAATAACATAACATATAATAAATAAAGCCAAATAAGAGCTGCCACAAAGAAATATATTTATTTCTTTATTCCTTTATACATAAATTTCTACTGCATTAAGAAGAATAAATTTCTTTCTACGTTTATATAGGAAACAACTACTTCCCCATTCATTCAAAGTCAAAAGAATGTCGACTATCTATTCAAGTCCCTATAAAAAGAATCGTAGGGCACGAGATGGTGTGCGTAATTTTTAATGGGACGCTAAATCTAGCGGCTAATTTGAGACCAATCGGTAATTCTTTACAGGAGGGCCTCGGAACACTTGCTTCGATTTAATGTGTTTTGTTTAGACATGCTGCAAGCGGCTACTTGCGCGGAAAATAGCGCATTCTTTGCTACATTGCAGCTGAGGTAATGTGTTTATGTTAATGGTGATAGATATTATGTAAAGATGACCAAATAATTGATAAACGTTAGTGGCTTAGACTAGTTTGTGCAATATATTTTATTTATTCCATAAAATTTCCTATTATTATAGGTTTGTATACCTTAATGAGATGGTGTTAAATGATTTATTTTTCATAAATTAGAGTTTTATATTTAACTATACATAATATGACATTAAATAGCATTTTTGTGAAATAAAATACATTCGCTTTTTTAAATAGTGACGTGTGATGGTATATGTTATGTCTCATAGGTTAATGTAATATTTTCTAAAATATCTATTTATTGTCTAAATATAACTTACGACTACGAAAATACTTATTTATATAATACTTAACTATACATATACTTAATAATACTTATTTATATTAGGATTAAGAAAAATCACTTATTGAAAAGCAGAAAAATTCTATGTAGGTGGGATCTGTATGTATGTATATGTTATGAAAACTAAGTACTGCGAGTCGGTATTGTAACAAAGCCTTTGTAGAGAATTATCTTTGCGGTTTCTTCAAAGGCTTTGAAATCTAGCGAATAGGGAATTCTTTATACAATAACTCTTTTACAAACCTCTGTACTTCCGACAAAGATTAGAAACAAAGAAGATCTTAGTTCCATGGTAGTCTAAGACATAAATAGAATGCTAACCAGCTGCAATTCTTCCCGTCATGTCGTAGGAGGCGACTAAGGGACTAGGGGTAAATAGAATCTATTGCGTGATGGGCTAGCAACCTGTTACCAATGTTCCATTATGACAACGCAACCCCGATATTATGCTATTAAGTGACTAAGGAGATGTTTTCATGTTCCTAAGCTTCAGTCCACCCCGAAAGGGATTAAAGGACGTGAATGTGTATATAAGTTCTTAGCCATGAATAGGATTATACCATCTTTTTATACTAATATGACAAGGAAAATAATTTCTTAATATAACGACTCCCGTAGGTGACCATTACATAAATAGATGAACAGTAATGTTACATACATATCAAGCCCGCGTCCCTACACAAAAAATGGATTGGCAGCAACACGGAGACCCATTTTTCCCGATCTAAGCAAACTACTCAATGTTTCGGTGACATTAACATCATCTATACAACTCATAATTAATACACAGTTAGCGGTTATAGTTACTTCTAACTTTAAGTAACTTTTTTAGTATTGTGATACTAAAACAATGGGCATAAAAAATGAATTATTTTAATATTTATTGTCGTCTTATAACTACATATTTAATGATATATAGCCTAATTATACAAATTAAACTACGTATTAACATAATAATTGAACTACAAATCTAAACATCACCAGTAGTTAACTCATTTCAAATCAAAACCCACTCCAAAACAAAATAAAATAGTTACAGAAAATCATTCAGCTTACGTGTCCCTAAAACGGATCATAAACAAAGAAAAAAACGTAAGAAAATAGAAGTTCTCATTACGTGTTCTAGTACGTGTTCCTCACGTTACGGAGGTCGATAAATCACGTTTCTTCTAAGAGGGGCCTCTATGTAATTCCGCGTGGAATCGAACCTCCTACCTCAGAGTTCCCACAGAGCAGTAGGCGTAAGCACCGTGTCATTTAACCTCCCAACATTTCGCTTTGCAGAGGTAGGAAGGTGTAGAAGTGGCTAGAATGGTTAAAGTTAGTTGTTGATCATAGGTTGTATTTTATGACTATTTCTTAGTCAGTAGATTGGTTGCCTAGAGGAAATATATAAATTTTTTTGCTATACAGTCAATATTTGATTCAAATGCGAACAATCTGATTCCGAGGCGTAAGTATCAAATTCGTCTCCAGCTTTTATGATAATTATATTTCTTAACCAAGACTTCCGCTTTATATGGTTATTATATTACACATTAGAAAAAGACAGATTAGGTATATTTTAGTTCATTGACAAAAATCGCAAAACCAAAACGACCTTATCAAACATGTTATTTAAAAACTATGACCCGATTAAAAACGGAATCTAGTACCCTTACCTGAAACGCCACGATATCCAAATCATGATATCTATATTTATTATTCAGTTGACAGATTTACAGGAATGGGGGCGTATCCAGAACTATTGGACACGATATTAGGAACAATTATTCACCACTCCCCAACTGAATCTCAGCTGCGACAATTATTTTCCACACTTGTACATCTTCGTTCCATGGCTAAATGTATGATTGAGTCATTTTTGGGACTTTTTTAGTCAATTAAGATTGTTATATAAATAGACAGTTTGAAATGTGTACCTTTAGTGTAAGAAAGAAAGAAAATACTTTATTTACTGCATTAAATATATTAACACACACATTAAATAACGAATATAAAAATTTTATGCTTTATAGTAAGTGTATCATAGTTGTATTTAAATAAATAATTATAGCATATATTTATATATATATATATATTTGATGTTAATCTTTAGAGATACTCCTTTCTGTATCTCTCTATGTTTTATTATTATATTTTTTACTATGTTACTCTAGATAAGCCCTACAACAAGCTAGTTCTATAAATTCTAAACCACAAAAACCCAATCTTTAAAATACCTTACAACACTTCTAACCTTCCAAGCTCTACAAGCTATCTATACGGAGTCAATCTCGGTGGATTTTTAATCAAGCTACGCTACCGCGATCGTGCGTAATATCTAGAATTATGCCGCCAGTAATATCGACGGTGACCAGCCCATTGCACAGAAGACCGCCCCACTACCCATAGCAAGATTGGCTAAGCTACGTGAGAAAGATCGAGGAGCCACGAATCGATTTGGCGACAATTTAGGAATACGGTTTGGTAATGGAGCTGTTTAGTGTGAAATGGTGTATCTTGTTGGCGTTGTTGGGAATAGGGGTGATTGAGATATTGGGAGAGACATATGAGTGTGTTAGGATAGAAAAAGAGAAAGAAATAAGTACAGTATGATAACGTAAGTGAAAAATAATGCGCAACACTCGCAAGGCTAAAATGAAAATAAAAGATTTATCGTGATTAAAATGAAATCTTTCTGTTCAATAAGCGGTGAATATATGCTACAGCGGTACCTGTATTGAAGAACATTCGTTAAAGTAATAAAACTTAGCAACGTTAATTACATCCAAAACAGTTACACACAAAAAACATATTACGCTTTGTTCTTTGCATAGCTTTAAATGTGTATCTAAACCGAATTGAAGAGAAAACGTTACTGTAATCTTTATCCATATGTACTTAAGACGACATCGACACTTAACACGAATTAATACACTAAAATTTAATTATGAACTATATTATTTAAGCAAATATCGATATACATATTTTAACTTACATTGTAAAAACAACCAATATATTTGGTACATTTTAACCTATATTTACTTATTGTATTTTAAACTATATTTTACGTAAAATAAACCAACAAACAAACACCATTCGCCATAATCCCCGTGAACCAAGAATGAAAAATGTACAAGCCACGTGGTTACCTCATAACATATTCACTGCTACACGAATAATAGTCATGACTAAAGCATTGGTTCCGACTACGACTGATATGACATATGGCGTGGCGCTATCGGGGACTCAAACACACCGTGGCCAATTCAACAAGGGACTCGAGTGCTTTATGATATTAATAAGGTACTTTGCATTAATATATGTATGTACATGTTCCTACATACACTCACGCCTGTTTCTCTACAGAGGTTTTGGATCCCAGATGTCAAGGCAATAAGATTTTAATTAGACTAGCAACCTGTCATTAATGTTTTATATGACATCACAACCCAAATATTCATGCTAAAAAGTGGAAAAGGAGATGTTTTCATGATTATCTAACCCGAAAGGGGTTAAAATAGGTGAATAGAAATGGTAAGTACAATAAATAGTGGTTCTCTAACTAACCGAATTTTCATCTTATTTAATCAAGCATTAGCCACACATTACCCCCGCATCATGATTTAGGACTTATATTCAGTACAATGAACCGTGTTTCAAATCTTTTCATTATTTCATTACACTTAAGGATCCCATGTTAGTCTCGAACGTAAAATAAATGTTAACTAGCTGCTGATCTTTCCGGCATGTCCAAGGAGGCGACTAAGGGACTAGACGTAAAAGGAATTCATTGGACGGTGGACTAACAACATATCACCAATGTTTCATATCATATCATAACCCCATGTTTTTGAATTCGTAAATATTCTGTCTGTACCTGTAATCGAATCCAGAACCTAGAGATAAGCGTTTAAAAGGTTTACGGGGTCACGAGGTAATCAATCCGAAATTCCAAAGCAGGCTCTACATATTAAGGGACACCTTAATAACTAACGAAGACAAATTTCTTAGAAATATTTGCCTGATAGTGATTGATGGTACTGTTAAACACACTATAATTAGGTGCTACACAAAAAGTTTCAACGCAAAACGCTAATGATTTGCTAATTAGTGTTTAGGTTAGTTTTGACGGTTTTATATTAATGACATGTAACCTTGTCAAGAAAATATGAATACATTAAAGTCATTCTTCTCAAATATAAACAACGATACAGTTTACTACCTATCATATTGGGTGCTGCCTATCTAGAAATCGGGCTTTGAGTGGTTCATACCTAGGATGGCTTCGAAATTTCGGAGATGGGCACTCAAGCGACAATAGAAAAAGGGAGTGTACATACACAAGTCGTGAAGCGAATGTTTAAGTATCCAAAAATAACTATATAAACTGTAGTATGCAAAAAGGCATATAATTGAATTGCATTTAAGTCCCTGTTGAATAACAGTTAAGCTACTGTTAAAAGGGACAATAATATCTCACGCAACAGTTTCAATACATCAATTATAGCTGTCATTCCGTGACACGTGGACCTGTCAAATTTGACAGATGTATCATAGGACGTCGTTGGCGAAAATAAAAAAGGGCAGGGCATAATGAAATGGTTTCCTAGTCTTACTTATTCGCATTATTATTAAATATTGTAATGGGTATTGTGGGGTGGTGTTCACAACAACCATCGGGTGTGGGTTCGTGTAGTAGAGATCACTGTGTGCGTGGGATATTCCTGGCTACGATACGCAGAGGTCGCAATGAAACACTTGACACTGTCAGATCAATGTAATCTCCGTTACACAAGTTCACAAAGATCCGGTCCCTACGCCCAGAGCTGTCCGGGACGCAGTGACACGGCCGCGAGATTACAAACAAGGGATTAACAATACATTGGGGATTTTACAATATACATATCGAACTATACGATCTCCCCCTACTCTACACAACCAGGTAAGGTCCCACAAATCGTTCCAACAAGGGAAGCGAGATTGGAAGCCATGCCCGTCACATTCAGGTAAGGTCCCACAAATCGTTCCAACGAGGGAAGCGAGATTGGAAGCCATGCCCGACACATTCAGGTAAGGTCCCACAAAACGTTCCAACTAGGGAAGCGAGATTGGAAGCCATGCCCGTCGTGTTTACAATGATACCATTACCAGGTGTACCATTACTCGTTCCAAGAAGATGGAAGCGGTAGGGAAGCACCAGGTAATGTTCCTACTCTTGGGAAGATGGGAACGCGTCTCCCCGGTCCAGGACAAGCCATAATAGGGCCTGCCCTGCACACGGGGCGAACACGCACACATCAAAGGATGGGGTACACAGGCTCACTCAGATGGTTGCACCAAGGCTCACTCCAAGGTAAAGCTCAAGGCACTCATCTGGAACACCCAGGTCCGCACCAAGACGGAACTCAGGGTGTCCCCACCGACATACCAGGATCCATCCTAAGACGGCTCCACGGTAGTCAACGGAAGTAAGCCCATCCTACAGGATATACCTAACCTACTGGGATATTGCATCCCCCACAGTGTACCAAGAAACGTTCCAACAGAGGGAAGCGAGACTGGAAGCGCTGAGAGGTCAGCCTAACTACAAGGAAGGGTAGGGATTATTATACAATACCAAAGGTTGCTGGTATCCTATGCTGGAATGACAATCTAGGTCAACCACAAACATTATAAGGGCAACTTTCGTTTATCGTAATGCGTTTTCTAAATACGCTTATCGCCATCTATTGTACAATAATTGGAACTACAACTTCCTAATCAATACATACTATAAGTATCGTTATCTATTAAAATATGACCCGTTCCATATTGGAAACTACTCGTAGCGACATCTATTGGTCAACTATGAGAACTATGAAAACTATTTAATATTATATGTTTGCTACATATTCTCCCCCTCAGGCCTCGAAGACGTCCCGGCGAGAAGGACTGGACAAGGCGGCATGGTCATCTATGTGAGCTTCTTACTCGTTGAAGCCTGCTTCCTTGGGCGTCCTCTTGGTCTCACTTCTTTTGGTTCGTCCTGCGATGCTAGCTTCTTTGGGCGTCCACGCTTTCTCAGAGGCTGGACAACCCCAGGGGTATTTGCTACATCTTCTCCACCCTGACTATGGTATGGAGCCAGAGCTGAAGCATGGTAAACACCGACAGGTTGGTCTGGTGCATTTACTGGTGCTACTTGGAATGAAGCTGGCCCTTGCCTCTTCATTATCTTGTAGGGACCATCTCTTCTAGGGGCAAATTTTGCCGTAATTCCTTGTGATGCTTTACTTATAGGGTGTAATGTGATCATCACAAGATCTCCTGGCTTATAGAGTGGTCTCATTCTACGACTTTCATCTGAAACTTTCTTCCTAGTTTCTTCTTTTTCTTCATTATATTCTTTTGCTTTCAATAAAGCTTCTGTTATTTTCCTAAGCTTAGGAGTTATTTGAGGTACGACGTTTTCTGTCACAAGCACTTGTCGAAAATCTACCTCGTTATCATGAGGTGCACGGAGTTCTCTACCATAAGTCAAATAAGCGGGGGTATATTTAGTTGAAGTACACACACTCGTATTCATAGCAAATCTTATTGCTGGCAGTAGTTCAGACCAATTTTCATTTCCTGGTGTTTGTATCTGAATCGCTAACTGCGTTTTTAGGTCTCTATTCCGGCGTTCTACCTTATTCGTTTCCGGATGATACAGGGGGGTGAGACCATGTTTTATTTTAAAACTCCAGAGTTGAGTTCCATTGTCACTTATGACTCTTCTTGGTACTCCAAATCTTAAAAAAACTTCATTTATCAAAGTGAGTGCACAATTTTCTGCGGTCGCTTGCTTTAAAGCGAATAACTCAATCCATCTCGAAGCTACATCTTCGACTATCAATATCCAAGTATTTCCATCACTTGTCTTAGGTAGTGGTCCAAAAAGATCAAATGACAACACTTCGAATCGTTGACTCATCGGTGTAGTTTGAAGTAAACCTGCTGGTTTTTGATTTGAAGGTTTGTAACGTTGACATGGCAAACAATTCTTTACATAACTTGCAATATATCTTCGCATTCCTTTCCAATAGTAAGTTTTGGAAATTTTCTGGAATGTTTTCTCTGTGCCATAATGACCTGCTAATGGATCATCATGATAATCTTGCAAGATTTTATTCCATTCATGCTCTGGGACAACTAATTGTCCATTTTCTTCTTCATTGTATGTTTTCAATCGGTATAATAAACCATTATTCATGAAATAGCCTTTGTTACTCCAATATATACCATTTTCTTCATCAGTTGCTGATTCTAGAGCTTCTATTATTTTAAGTAAGTTCTTATCTTTACTTTGCTCAATTCTTATTTCTTCTATACTTCTAGTTGGCATATCCACTGATACTATACATATGTCTGTGGTTGTATTCTTCTCACAAACAGGTCGTGATAGCGCATCAGCTACAACATTCTGTTTTCCAGGTATGTATTTAATTTTTACATCGTATGCTTGTATAAGTAGTGCCCATCGAGCAAGTCGACCTGTTGGGCACTTAAGACTCATCAACCATTTCAGAGCCTGGTGATCAGTTATCACCGTAATTGGTTGTCCCTCAATGTATCCTCTAAACTTATTCAAAGCCCAAATTACTGCGAGTGCTTCTCGCTCAGTTGTAGTATAATTTCTTTCTGCTGGAATAAGCAGTCTACTAGCATATTCCACCGGATGTTCATCTGAATCATCTCCTTGCTCTAGTACTGCTCCTAAAGCGATATTACTAGCATCAGTTTTCAAAATGTATGGTTTTCCTGAGTCTGCTTGTCGTAGAACTGGGGCTTTTGTGAGTTTATCTTTTAGTTCTCTGTAAGCATTCTCTTGTTCATCAGTCCAAGTCCAAGCTGTATTCTTTTTAGTCAGCTTAGTAAGTGGCTGTGCTATAGCTGAGAAGTTCTCTATAAATCTTCTATACCAAGAACACATCTGTAAGAATGATATAACTTGTTTAACATTCCGTGGTTTTTCTCGCTCTACAATAGCTTTCACTTTCTCACTGTCTGTCTTTAATCCTTCTGGCGTAATTATATGTCCCAAATATTTTATTGACGAACAGCAAAATCTACATTTGTCTAAATTGACGGTTAATCGACATTCTCTCATTTTGATCAATACCTTCTCCAAATCTTCCATGTGTTTCTCATACGAAGTGGAGAATATTATCAGATCATCTAGGTATGTCAACATCTTCACTTCTTCAACCATTATTCTGAATCTGTCCATAAGTCTTTGAAAAGTAGCTGGAGCGTTCCGTAATCCGAACGGCATTCTCTTGAATCTATAAATTCCAGTAGGCGTGATGAATGCTGTCTTGTCTTGATCTTCTTTCCTCACACTTATTTGCCAGTACCCCGACTTCAAATCCAGTGATGACATATATGGCGTTGGTTTCGCTTCGTGTAATAGGTCATCTATTCTCGGTAGTGGGTATGTGTCTGGTATTGTGACGCTATTAAGTCGTCTGTAGTCTATGCAAAGACGTATACCTCCATCAGCCTTAGGGATCAGCACTACTGGTGCTGCCCAGGGTGAACTGCACGGTTCAATTATGTTATCTCTCAGCATATTATCTATCTCTGTTTTCAAAATGACTCTAGATTTCTGTGATATTCTATAAGGTGGTACAGATATAGGTTGATTAGTGTTTGTAATTATGGAATGTTCACCTAATGTCGACGCTTCTATTTTGGGAATGAAAACGTCGCTATACTTATGTAATAATGTTTTTACATCCTCAAACGTTAAACTACTCACTCCTACTGAGTTTACAGACATATCCGGCAACAATTCAGCGGAATGAGGGGATAGTCTAACGTCGGCCTCATTAATTATCAGTTTTGCGTCCTCCTTCATGTAGTCAATAAAGCGAGGCGAAAACCCATTGTATCTCACTCTTTTGTTTACTGGCTTTACTACACCAGTTTCTTGTACTCTTGTTGTTGCTTGCGGAAATACAACATACTCCTCTGAGTACGATTCATATTCTTTATCTTCTTCCATCGTATCTTTTGCCACGTTTAAGGAATAGAAACTTACTTCTTGATTCGGTAAACGCTGTCTTTCCTTGGAGCAGTTTGGACAGTTGCTCCGAATGTATCCTGGGGCTTTGCATCCATAGCATGATATTTTATTAGTGGGTGTCTCATTCACTATAGATTTCACCTCCTTTTGGGTAACGGGTTCTATATCTGCAGTCACTTGCAGTTTTCTGCACTGGTGTCTCCAGTGCCCCTTCATGTGGCAATGGCTGCACTTCTTTATTAATCTGCCATTACCTACTCTGGTTTGTGCCATATCCTGTCTTTCAATCTCATTGTATTCTCTCAGGAGCTGTTCTATGCCCCTGGCAGATTTGATCAGACTTTCTATAGTTTGTACACTCGTTCTGGGTAACTTCTCCCGAATCTTAATATTAAGCTGACCGTATATCAGGTCCAGCTGTTGCTCCTCAGTGTGTGTACCTGGTAGATCACTGATAATGGCTCTCTTGTGAGCTACGAAAGACTCCGTGTCCTCATGTTCCCCTTGCTTTACCTCTATCATCTCCTGATAGAGCAGGTATCCGGGTTTCTTGGGAGCGAAGGTATTTTTGAGCTGTTTGCAGAACTCTTCCCAGCTCAATATACTCTGCTTCACCCCTTGCCACCACAATGCTGCTTCTCCACTCAGCAGTAAAGGAATACCTTCTAAAACATCCTTATCAGAGATGTCTTCCAATTTTATATAGATTGCCACTGCACTCAGGAAAGCCTCTACCTTCTCTGGGTTTTTGCTTCCATCAAATGTGGCCTTGCATCCTGTCAGTGACCCCTTCTTGGTTGGTGACAGTGCTGCCAGTAATTCTCTAAATTGTTTGTCGGATAATGCCATCTCTACCGACTCAATCTCAACTTCCTTGTTTGATCTCAAACGGCCACAGTCCAGTCGCACAAACTTCAGTTGCTCCTCTCCAGTAGGCGCCAGCGTGGCAATCCTGATCTCTCAAAGACTTTCTGTCTTTAACCCGTTGGGCGCCAATTTGTAATGGGTATTGTGGGGTGGTGTTCACAACAACCATCGGGTGTGGGTTCGTGTAGTAGAGATCACTGTGTGCGTGGGATATTCCTGGCTACGATACGCAGAGGTCGCAATGAAACACTTGACACTGTCAGATCAATGTAATCTCCGTTACACAAGTTCACAAAGATCCGGTCCCTACGCCCAGAGCTGTCCGGGACGCAGTGACACGGCCGCGAGATTACAAACAAGGGATTAACAATACATTGGGGATTTTACAATATACATATCGAACTATACGATCTCCCCCTACTCTACACAACCAGGTAAGGTCCCACAAATCGTTCCAACAAGGGAAGCGAGATTGGAAGCCATGCCCGTCACATTCAGGTAAGGTCCCACAAATCGTTCCAACGAGGGAAGCGAGATTGGAAGCCATGCCCGACACATTCAGGTAAGGTCCCACAAAACGTTCCAACTAGGGAAGCGAGATTGGAAGCCATGCCCGTCGTGTTTACAATGATACCATTACCAGGTGTACCATTACTCGTTCCAAGAAGATGGAAGCGGTAGGGAAGCACCAGGTAATGTTCCTACTCTTGGGAAGATGGGAACGCGTCTCCCCGGTCCAGGACAAGCCATAATAGGGCCTGCCCTGCACACGGGGCGAACACGCACACATCAAAGGATGGGGTACACAGGCTCACTCAGATGGTTGCACCAAGGCTCACTCCAAGGTAAAGCTCAAGGCACTCATCTGGAACACCCAGGTCCGCACCAAGACGGAACTCAGGGTGTCCCCACCGACATACCAGGATCCATCCTAAGACGGCTCCACGGTAGTCAACGGAAGTAAGCCCATCC
This sequence comes from Leucoptera coffeella, assembly GCA_030578115.1. Taxonomy (NCBI): domain Eukaryota; kingdom Metazoa; phylum Arthropoda; class Insecta; order Lepidoptera; family Lyonetiidae; genus Leucoptera; species Leucoptera coffeella. The sequence goes on along the minus strand of JAMBLF010000583.1, from coordinate 160,132 downwards.
TACAGGATATACCTAACCTACTGGGATATTGCATCCCCCACAGTGTACCAAGAAACGTTCCAACAGAGGGAAGCGAGACTGGAAGCGCTGAGAGGTCAGCCTAACTACAAGGAAGGGTAGGGATTATTATACAATACCAAAGGTTGCTGGTATCCTATGCTGGAATGACAATCTAGGTCAACCACAAACATTATAAGGGCAACTTTCGTTTATCGTAATGCGTTTTCTAAATACGCTTATCGCCATCTATTGTACAATAATTGGAACTACAACTTCCTAATCAATACATACTATAAGTATCGTTATCTATTAAAATATGACCCGTTCCATATTGGAAACTACTCGTAGCGACATCTATTGGTCAACTATGAGAACTATGAAAACTATTTAATATTATATGTTTGCTACAATATTACATTATTGGCACTTTAATTAAACGCTTTTGGAATGACCAGAGCGTTGGAGACATGTCTCTTTTTCTACCGATACTTTAGATATTCAGTGAAGATTAGCATTTATTAACATTAACCAAGTGTATTATTTTTAATATCAGCGATACGTACTTATGAAATGTCTCCTAGGTTCTTCCACTCTGAAAAGTACTAAACGACTAATAAATAGTTACTTAAAAGTCTCATATTAAATACTCTTATTTAATCACTCTTACACTGGTATTAATTATTTAGTTCTAAAAGTTGTACCTAATCTCACATACTGTTCCAGATAGAAACAATATAACTATACTAATATACTCCTAATAACTATACCTACCTCTACTACAAAAGTTTGGTCCAAGCCAAGGTTACCGCGGGGATAAGCCACCAAAACAAAAGATTAACGGAGGCCCTTCGATCTCCCATTTAATTTGGACCGCACTACATCTAAGCGACAAACGCTGGCTCATCTCATAAGCGGCAGCGATTTATTTCCTAACTCATAGAGCCTCTTTCTTCCTTTCAAAAATATTGCATACATATTCACGTCCTTAAACCCCTTTTGGGGTGGACAGGACTTTACAGAGAATATCTCGTAGGTCCTTACGTAGCATGGATATCGGGAATATGATGTTACATGGAACATTACAAAATAATATTAGTAAGACGTTTATTTCACAAATGCTATATAAACATCGTGTTACACTAGCTGGGACGTAAAAAGAATGCTTTGTAGCTGTGGCCCTTCTCAGTCTATTGTACGAGTTGACTATGGGACTAAATGTCAAAGGTGATGGGTTAGCAAACTATCACCAATTTTTTACATAAATGCCATCACAATATATAATGCTATAAAAGATCACCTTGAAAGGGATTAAGAAACTTGACATGGCTTGAGTAATTAATTTTCTCAGTTAGATATTGTAATATTTTCATCTATTTTACCTTTTATGGCACACAATGACACACAAAAGAACTACTTGTATGTTTATCTTAATATCTGTGTTTTATATTAAGTTGTATTATGTCTTCATGTATGCCTTGTAGTTGTAAAATTTATTATTTCTTTCTTTATCAGAATAATCGCTCCTCCCCATTCTTGGGCCACCCACCACCCTTCGAGCAAACAGAGTGGCATTGTGGCGTGAAATTCAAATTTCGCAATTCATTGTTCTGTGTGGGATGTTTTTCTGACTAACACCCTTAAACCCCACTTACCTAACTTGTGTGGGGCAGAGGGATCGCTTCTATTAAGATATTTTGAAAAGAAAATATATTCTTAAAAAGAAGTACTCATTATATACCGACGACGTTTAAGTTATAGAATTAGCTGGACTTGAACATAGTATTATGTGGTCAAGGTTGTTAAAATGATCAAATCTTAATGAAGGATCTCAATTTCAATTCATATTGTGTTCAAACATATTGAAATATCAGCTGGATTGTTCAACGTCGCATGTCCTATAGTCATGGGCATTAAGGGAACGCTAACTAGGTCCCATCTTACGGGGTTATGAAATCCTCAAAATTATATTTATTATTTATTCATAATAGAAATTTATAGAAATTCTAAATTCAGTGACTGTGGTCATGAATGTTGGTCATGAATGAAGAAGATTGTACATATATCCGAACGCTTGTCCAATCGGCAAGTGACGAAAGTTAAAGGTAGTGAATTTATTGTCTTAACACTGTTAATACTAGAGAGTAAATATAGATAGTAAGAATAAGTTCAAGTATGTGTATAGAAATTCAACACATCAATCCTACTGTTCACTTTTTCTCGTCGCCCTTGTATGGAAGTTTGTCGTTATAGCCTAACTATAAAACAAAAGAAGTTTCTTATTTTGATTTTCTTTTTATAGGAATAAGAGTATTGAATAATTTAAACTGAGAACATTTTTCAGTTTTATTATTTTCTTTTATATTTAATTAGTTTTACCATCTCGAAAAAGCTCGTAAGACATAAGTAGATATATGTATCTATTCATTTATATGTGTGAATGTATCTATATGAATTATAAGTATCATAACAAGACCAGACCAAACCATCTAGCTAAATAGTTAAAGGATGAGGCGATAGAAATCAAACTACATATTATATGAGATTCGTTTATACAGATCACGTGACATATGTTATACTTATATTATCTTAGACTGACATTTTGACCACGCATGGTTCTACTTGTCTATGGGACGAGTACAGTTCCCAGATTAGTACAAAAACACAGATTAGCATACATAAATGCATATTTATAAACCCATACATTACTATTTATATTCGTTCCCATATTAAATCGACACGAGTCTCCTTTTGTCATGCTTTCGCCCGACTACAAATTGTTATCAAATTACCCCCATCATAGCATGCAATAATAGACAGTATAACTAGGTGAATACGGCTGAATATCCGTTGAATATTTTAAGGGATGGTTTAAGAATTTCACTAGCATGAACTGCATAACTAAGATCATTTTATGACTGTGTAATTGTATAAAAATATTATTGTGGGGGCGTGTAAACGCGTGTTTCTTGTTAGTAGTAGTTTCCCGTGACGTTATAGATGGAAAGAAATTATATGCAGATAATATCTATCCTACAATGTTTTATAGAATATTTTTGAGAGATTCGCCATTTTTTTAACATTTTACAAGAAAACGAGACTTACAACTTGTATTTTATAAAAAAAAGTATTTGTATATTATAACTACCATAGTAATAAGTTATCATAGGTAATTCTTTGCTTATAAAATATACGCGATAAGTCCCGTTTTCTTGTAAAATGAATGTTAGTACTAGTAACTAGTGATCGCTCCGGCTTTGCACGGGTATAAAATATATGGCCTACTCCACTATTTAATGGATGTCATTATACATATAAACCTTCCCCTTGAATCACTCTATTTATTAAAAAAAACTGCATCAAAATCCGTTGCGTAGTTTCAAACATTTAAGCATACAAAGGGACACAGAGACAAAGAAAGCGACTTTGTTTTATAATATGTAGTGATGTGTGTAAAATGAAGCTTGATACAAACATTTACATATTAATGCCTCTATTTCCCTATCGGGATAGGCAGAGACTGTCGACTACCTTGAACGATCCTTACTAATCTCTCTTGCTTCAATCACACCCCTTAACCTTCTCATACATGTTCTTCTGTTCTTCACACTACATACACCCGCCTTAAAACGTATTATTTGTTTGAGAAAACCAACTTTTTCTCTCTGTCTCTTTTCTTCGTTGATAATAATCAGCAGATATAGTATTTATGGTTATAAGTTCAAAAAACGAAATCATTCACACGATCTAACATGAATATTTATGCATAATATCCTTTATAATTACTACTAGCCACTACATGTTATGTAAACTTTATTACTACACTTTTTTCCTTGCAACATTTTGTTATGTTTACCCATACTTAGGTATAGTATAAGTCAGTTGTAATCATATACATTACTGTCCTTTAATCTCTTTCAGGGTGGACAGAACCTCAGAGATATAATATCTCCTAGGTCACTTATGCACCTACCTAGGTCACTTAGCATGAATATTGGGGTTATGATGTCATAATGTAACATTACTGACAAGTTGCTAGCCCATCACCCGATATATTCCACGGACCTTAAGTCTCTTAATCGCTTCCTACGACATTTCGGGAATAACAACAGATACTAAGCATTTTTTTACTACCCAGCTAGCACGGGACAATTATACCATAACACAAGCATCTAACTAATACGATTGCGATGTAATACGCATCGAATTTTAATGACAGGTTGCTATCATCGCCTAAATAACCTGTTACCAGTAGTCGGCAAACCACGCAGTTAGTTGACAAGAAAATATTAAATTTTAGCACCAGATATTTAGGTATAGAGTTGTCATTTAGGTTCGTTCCCACACTGTGTCGTTGTATAAATAATGGAGCTTCGATCTGGTCTCGTGAAATGTGGACCAATGGATGTCACCTGACGAGAAGTGGTTCGACTCATGTTAATTCGTTAACGTTACCGCTTTGGATTACCATAATTTTACGGCTGTAACCGAGTTATGATATGTTTCAACGGTTCTGTACATTAAAATACGTTTTAAATTGAAGATATGAATATCTGATCTGGTAGTAACTCTTAATAACGAAGATACACACTCGAACTTACCCTGGGAGTTACGTTACATTAATTACATTTTTTCATTATTTTTTTTATTCTTTATTAAGCCATTCGCCACTAAGGTTATGTCGGCTGAAGTACAAACACTGATGCCACGGCGTTTGAATTTCTTGTTATTCCATCGCCATGGTTACACCAACGCCGCCAGCCGCTACAACCGAAGAAAAAGGAAATCCAAGCTCCCATTCTTCTCTTCCTTGTTCTTCGGTTCGTTCCAGTTGAGGATCCAAATCTTATCCCAAAGCGAACATATTTAGCCAGTTTGGCATCACAATTGACTAAATATTCAGCCGAAAATAATTATTTGTATTTTCAACTTTCACTGAGCTGCTGACTTTGTTGACGCACCATAGACGACTGGACATTTTTACATTAAATAATAATTTAAAAAAAATCATAGACTATTTTATCAATATCTTGGTAACGAATTTTCAGTCTATGCTTTAGTAGTGATTCTACCATTTTTCGTAGAACGCTATGTATATGCTGTGAAAAAACGCCATATTTATTGGATATTTACACAGTCATTAGCAAAACTAGACAATTTGAAAACATATTTTGGTCACGCATATTTTACATTCCAATTTACCATATATCTTTTACAGTATACAATTTACACCTGAACCTTTATACCGACCCATAACCTAAACCAGATAACCGGGGGTCCCAATTAAGCCTCCACTTGGCCTGTGGACCCCCAAAACCTATTCCCAGCTAGCTTAGGCTTAGCGGTACCGAATGAAATAAACCTGCCACGCTCATAAAGGGAATATGAAATTTACAACCGAAACCGCGGTCCCGATTACCCGCTGAGTTTAAATATACCGCCAGGCCTATGCCTGTCACACGAGGTGGAATATTGTGTGTGGAATATAATAAAAAGTTTATTTACGTAACCTATGAATAATACTGATTAAACTTAATTAAGAACGTAAGTTCGTCAGATCTAGACATAGTTTAGTAGTAAAATAGTTTAAATTATCGAAGAGTTAAGTTCATCTGATTTAGACTGGAACTGGAAAAAAGTGGTTCGAATAAAATTTATTAACATTTAAAAAAGATGTGTATTGAATATCTTCATCATCACGATTAACGCCGTGATGGTTTCCTATGTTAAAAGATACATATAAAAAAACCTTATTCGAATATCATTATAACTTCTGAGAAAAAATAATTCAATGTGAAACCTAATTATATTTAATACATAACATACGAATCAAATTGAATTCAATTTTAGTTAAGACATTTGCTTGACCCGAGCATATTCTTAAATTGTTTTTTCACCGGTTAATTAGCAGCAAATAAAAGTGTTTTAGTTTATTTTAAATAATGTCATTTTATATAGTTTATTATATATTCAGAATAAAACTATTATTTACAATAAAAAAATAAAATAAAACTTTAAAGGAAAAATATCTCCTTTAGCTCCTCGCTGTCAGAGAAAGGCACGTTCTCCAACAAACTGGCAACATTACCTCTCTGAATGGCCAAATATAGAGTGTAATATCAGGTGAAAATATAATGTAGTAGCTACCAAAACTACACCCCGTGTGACAGAGCCTCATCCATGGCGCTACAATTCGGGTTTTTTACGCCATATCGGAAAGAATATACTGTAGAAAAAATATATGGTACATATCTATATTTTTTGACTGTCATCGGGAACTAATTTCGTTGAGGTTTTTTCTGTGGCCTGGTGGTAATTATTTTGTTGGCGGCGCCACCTAGCGCTGCACTGGGAAAGTTCTAATGACTTTACTCAGTGACTGCCGACTATTGCTTTCAAGTTTTTTCAAGACGAATCGTGAAGAAGCTCTAGTATGTTGTGATGGTTTTTCTAGGGATGATGTTGACTATGTTCAAACTACAAAAACATGTAAGGACTTATTTAAATATGTAACATCGTGTAGAAATATTTAAGTAAGAAAACTAAGGTTAGGTTTGGTTTGACATCGAATTATTATATATTAGATCTGTTACTTTTTTTTAATATTAACATAAATTTATTAAACAATGAAAAAATAATGTTTACAAACTTCGCACTACTCAAAAAAATGAAATAATAACTATTACCGCCTTTATTATATGTTCTCTTACTAAGTTTGTTGGATACTAGATACTCTATACATCTGTCCTCATTCACCATTACCCATTACCACGTATAGATTTTATTTCCACCACTAATTACCCTATCGTGTCCTGTATTGATAAGATCGCTACCAACCTTCGCGCGGACACATGACAAAAGCAAATCCATCATTCCTCGCTCTATCATAAATTAAACAAAACAAAGAATTCGAATTAACACCTGATCTGGAGCTTTTTGGGGGGAATTTTCTAAATTATCGATAATTACCGTGGGGAATGTCGATCCATCAGTCATATGTACGGAGGCAGCCGTGGAAGATTAATGACTGACGTCTTCTGACCGAGGAGCTATTCTTTTAACAAATTAACGACGTGACGGTCCCACTAGGGCTAGGAAATCATCTATACAGTTTTTTATTAGGGTCAATGGGGTTACCATTAAACAGAATCTTGAAGCTGGCGTTTGTTTTGGTATCTTGGATAGCAGTTACTAATGAGTAATGAAATAATAAAACATAAATTGTCGAACAAAAATCTTATCGTTTGAACATAATCTAATAAATTTACTATGTGATTTTTCTACTTTACTTATTAAAATTTAAGAAACCGTAGAGATATGTCATTCACAATTTATTTTCCTTGTGTCCATAATGTCATGCTTATATACTTATTAACATACGTACGCTTCACGACCCTTGTAGGGTATTCAGAGATTCGCTACTCCATCCCTGCAGTTACGACGTAGTTCATATATGGTTACATAGAATCCACAATACGGCTTATAGTCAGCAGCGGTACAGGTGATGTTACATGTCGCCGTATAAGGGTACTGACTATTGCTTATTCTAAATATTAAACAGTTTTCTTAACGATAATTTTCCGCATCATATCGTAATAACATGGAAACGAACATGCTATTTCCTATTCCAAATCCCATCGTTACAACCGCTATAGTATTTAAATTCTAAGCAATTTCACTTAATAAGTACAGTCAGGGCTAAAAGTAATTTTTAATAAGGTTCAAGTTTATAAGAACAAAAGACCATATTTTACATTTTAAAACTGGCGCCACTATGCATGGTCATGGCCACTATACGTTCGCGTGCTTCGAAATGAGAAACATTGTCTTTTGTTCTTATAAACGTAAATCTTATAATAATAATAAAACATTTATTTACAGCAACAAAAACATACACAATACAAATATTTTACAAATCAAACTTACAAACTAGGGGGTATAGCTTATAAAAAGTTACTTAGACTGTACTTTTAGCGTTGACTGTAAATAATATAATACTAATTATTTACAAACTTACGATAAAAAGCTATTCTCACAAAAACTTGGCGGTTATAATTAAAACAAGGGTCCAGTAATTGTTATACCCTGAGGGCATCTCAACAATTACTTAAGCGCCCTCTCGTTACTAATCAACTAAGTCAACTTCCCTTGGCAAATAAGCTTATTAAATACCTATTAAAACAGTGAATAAACAAGGAATAATACTATTCTTGTAAACAGGTGACAAAGGGAATGTGATGTAACCTTAAGGGTTACATAGACAAATAATTAAGGTGACACAAAGTGTGTAGAGTTAAATAGTTTAGGTTTATAATGTAGAGTCAACAATGCTATTAATTAAATAGTTAGTGGATATACGTCCGTCGTTACCATTAAAAATATACATTTCTTACTATTGTCAAGACATTATGTGTATGAGGAGGTGTATGAGTGTCAATGAAGCGAAAGTGGTTAGTCAGCATCGGGACAAAGGAGGAGGATGTAGGTCCGTGATCTCTGCCTACCCCTCTACAGGGAATCAGGCGTGATGTGTATGTATGTATGTATGTCAAGACACTACTGAAATACTTGTTAGGGTTATCAAAGGTTTAATGAACCTCCTTGTTTGCATCTTTGATTTATTTGAGATTTCAAAACGTTCTGTATTAAGCATATTATAGTATTCTTTCCAAATAGTAATAATGTTCATTATAGTATATTGAGTTAGTAACTTTGCCATTATATAAAAAAGCATATAACAAGGACTCCATACCATTATATTTCGACGTATACATACTTGTACACTGACTATTCCACATAATTACTACCACAGCTTCCCTTACTACCAATCAACTACCACTTTGGGTAGCGAAACAGCAGCTGTTCAATCTTGGCCCTTAAAAGCCTCCGCAAAAGGGCGTGGTATGAAGGCCACTGATCTCTATCTACCTTGGACTGGAATTGGTGGGCGGTATGTTATTACGCCGCGATTACGGTCAGCGACAACCAGCCGGCCCTTAATGAGAAGTGGGGCGTTATTCTGGGTACTATTAAGGTTGGAAGGGCTTTAGTATGATGTTGATATCGTAGTGTTTGAAAGGTAAATCTTGAGGTTTAGGGCCTTAGTATGCTGTGGCTGTAGTGTATGGAAGTGGGTTTAGAAGTAAGATACATACAAAACACACACCTGATTCTCTGTAGAGGGGTAGGCAGAGATTTTAGGATTCCCATTTCAGCCGATCCTGACAGACCACTTTCGCTTCATTGGCACTTATACATCTTCTCATACACACTCGGCGGTTAAAGGTACTTCTACATGTTGCGGATTATACGGTTACAGAGATCATATAGTGTGGTACTACTGGGGGGGTAAGTGTAATGTAATTTAGATATGCAACAGAATTCACATGTCATTTCATTTACGGAATCGATGGTTGCATCTCACGTACTATTCATCACAAAGCCAGCTACCAATATGTTAGTATGATTACTTAATTTTATTGAAGACAAAAAGACAAACGCGTTCACGACCATTAACCCTTACGGGGTAGTAAGAGGTTCAGGTTTCCATCTCCGCAATTGCGAAGTAAGTAATTCTATGGCCACCTCGAATTTTTATTATGAAAATGTACTTAGAAATTGATTAAACTTTTCCGTAGGTACATGATTAAGCGGGATTTGAACCCTGTACCCATTGCTCCAAACTAATGAGCTACATCGAATTAAAAAAATATTATTTTATTAAAGGTTACAATAAACAAAATAAGAATGGCATAAAAGTAAACTTGTACATGTTACATCTAAGAATATTACAGGCCAGAAACGTTTATCTACATTGTTACAACAATATTCAAAGTCGTTCAAATTCAATCTCGTTCCAATCCAAGAATAAGCCAGCCGAGACCTAACACGAAAACAAAACAAACGCACCGAAAACAAAAAAAGTTAACCCTCTCTCGCAACCTGAAAACATGGGCGTGCTCCTCAAAACAGTAGATAAATAAATTTACTACACCTCCTATGCTCCTACCTTATAATTATACTTGATTATACTGTGCCTCAACTCGATTAAAACTTAAAGAAAAAGTTCTCTAGCCTTTATAATGAGTATAAAACGAAATGTTCTATTTACTGTTTAAAAGAGGTAGCTTCGGTTATGTTGAAGTCAGTAGCTTCAAGCATGCAGTTAATATTTGCAGAAAGATAGAGAAAATATCTAATATTACTTATACTGCTTACAAATTTGGTAATTTCTAACATATATAAATGTCGCAAGATGATTTAATATTTAGTGCTTTTGCAAAAAATCTAGGCATTTTGCGAAAACACGGATAATTAGACAATGGTGATCAACTATTACAAAAGCGATTCGCTTCGTTCGGGTCGTGCATTATTTATCACATACTAACATAACCTACTTAGATTTCTATTGATAGGTAACATGAAGATAAGTAATGATCACCATTGTCTAATTATCCGTGTTTTCGCATAATGCCTAGGTTTTTGGAAAAAACCTAAAATATCAAATCATCTTGCGACTTATACACATCATTCCCGTTCCCCTGCAAAGAGATCACTGTTTGTCTCGATCCTGACAAACTACAACCTTATTCTTCTTTCACATCCATATAATATATGGATATAATATATATGGATATGGATATCTTGTATATACTTCTTCAAACACCCACTCCCGCTAAGGGTTTTTTCTAATGGCACCCATTTGGGTGAGATACCTATTTATAATAATTATAAAAGTTAAAATAGTTATTTGGTATTCAAAGAATTGATTTGTGAAGACCAAATAAGGTAAATCAATTACAATAAATATGAATTTATAGGTAAAAACAGTAACATGTACATAATAGATAAAATTAAATGAGTCAACCACCTAACGATTAAAATGAAAATTTCTGTCTGTAAAACCCTTTAATTGTAAGATTAGGTTAATCAAAGTAGATAATTACGCTATTTTTACAATAAATTTAATATAAACTTTTTTTAAAGTTTACAACTGATTAAATAACATCACATCATCATAATCACATCGACTGCTGTCAGATGGTAGTTATAACCGACTTCTGACAAGAATTAATCCCGTATATACATATGTACATACTTGCTTGCTCCCGGACTTGTATATTCACACTCCCTTTTTTATTACGGCGAGGTAGTCAAAGCCATGAGTGGCCATCTCCGAAATTTCGAAGACACGTTAGGTATGAGTTACTCGAAGACCGCGTTTCACTAGATAGACAGCACCTAACGTGATAGGTAGTGGACCGTTTTGCCGTATAGGCATTGGCTTTATATCCCGAGGTTTCCTCACGATATTTTTCCTCAGCGTATGGGACTGTAAATAATAACTTAAACTTAAGTGAGTAAGTTATTCATGTACCTGCCTTAGTTACTACTACCTAATTGAAACATCTCTACATGTTTTCGTAATAGTTCCCTCAAAATTTCCACTCCACCAAAACGCCTCAACCCAATCTTTGAATCTACCTCTGACCGACAACTTTCTCTGTCAATCTGATTAAGCAAAGCAACCTAGTAATCCCATATCACTTTCACTACACTTTCCCTTAGAGGCATAAGTTAGAAAAACATTTTCGTCACTTCAAATACTCCCTCAATCTACCTTTACGTTTGGCTCACCCTCGGAAAACCACCTACTATCACTCAGTTACAACTTTACCCATATATCCTTAGACTAGCTCTTTCAAAACTCAACTTTATTTGAACTCAATAGGGTGTAAAATCAAATGGGTGTACGTGGTGCTTAAGTCAAGTTGCAAGGGAGAGAGTTTCCCCCTCCAAAAGACGGCCCTGCCTCATGCATTTAAATTGCTTCATTACTAAACTAGACGCCGAAAGTTAGGGTTGTGCAAAATGCTGCGCGGAGAAAATGGCTTTTCAAGGCAAACTCGCCGAGTTAGCATCTTTGTCCGTTAACATCTCGTTTAAGAACACTTTGATCTTCAGTTTAATGGAGATTATGTGAATGGAACAATTTCAGGAGTTCACTTTTGTAGTTTCAGGGAATGGCTGGATGAGTTTGAATTTAAGTTGATCCTGGAATGGACTTAGAAAAGTATTGGAAGAAAAGTTCGATTTCTGAAAGACGGTAATAGGAATTAGTTTAAAAAAAAAATCTGAAAAGCAGTTTTTTTCTATCTAAACTAACGTAATGACTTACTAACTAGCTACGGTTCTTCACAGCATTTGGCCGGTCTATGATCAAAACCATTTACTATATAAAATATCACAAAAGTTCACGTTTATTTCAAAGACTCTTTCTCGATTATGCTATTTTTGTTTACACCTCAAATTAATGCTTTCTTACATTATAAAATAGAATAAGTTGCGACAGCATTATGTAGTGACATAAAAAGTCTGTTGAAACGCGTATCTACATTATACAAAAGTAAGGTTTGTGCCGTACCTACAACCTCTAAGTGACATATGGGTTCATACGTCAAGGTAAAGTTAGACGGGTTAGGCCACGTACAATTTATACAGATCAAATTGGAGACATTCTACTCAAGGCAGGTGTGCGTAGTGTGAAGAACAGAAGAGCATGTATGAGAAGGTTAAGCGGTGTGAGTGAAACAATAGAAATTTGTCAGAATCGTTACAATTGACGATCGATAGTCTCTGCCTATCCAGTGGGACGTAGAGGCGTAAATATATGTCTGTATGGTCGTATTGATGTAACTATGCATACTATACGGGACACGTCTGCAATTATAGAAAGGATCGTCAGTATCGCAGGGTATGGACACACTTCTGAAGTAGTAATTATCACAATAACATAATTAAGGCCTAGGTGGTTTCTTTCAACACTTAGCGATATGTTAATAGTACACACAAATTGAAACAAGATGCTGTTTTGTTGATAAGAAACCGAAAACTCAGTTAATAATAATAAAAAATAAAATAATACACGTAAATTTATACTCACACTTCAAGTTCATCATTCTGTACGGAAATCTGGAAGCTCATGTTGCACACACTAACGCAATGTAACCCAGTATTCAACAAATACAGCGCTTATAAGAAATGTAACATATTACCGTATACCAACACTGGCTTCGTGTTATTGATAAAACTAGATAGGTTTTTTTAAATGTTTTCTGCCATGTCCAAAAATATGTTTCGAACATTGAGAAAAAGTACATAGGAATTAAGATTCCCATTAGAGTATTTAATCAAGAAATTACTTTCTTAATCCATTAACTCTCGACCTAAGTAGCTACATACATATATGCTTTTATGTGTGTATATTATGTCATTTAAAACATAGCCTTATAACGCGCCACACTTCTAATGTATACTATTTTATCAACATTTCATAAAACTATCTGCATTTCTGCTACAACTACGTGCCAACCCTATCCATCGATAGGGCTGCGCAACCCCGAGATGTCCTCGTGCTATCTGCCACCAATCATTAACCCGCCACACACCGATTTTCAATATCACCTAGGTAGGAAGCTTAAGAATCGCACGTGAAGAAAAAGGAAGTCTGGGATAGAATGGGTGTGAATACTTGAAAGTTTTCACCAGTTGGGAAGTAGATAGTGGTTTTAGAGTTACCAAGGATACTAGAGGTTTATAATGAACTTCAAAATATGCTCAACAGTAATGCGGTAAAAGAATTATTAAAAATAAAATTAATAACAGTAATCTTAATCAATAAATATATAATTATACAAGACGTTATTTCATCACTTCCGTTCTTCCATTATTCTATTTCTCCGGAACGTACATGCATGCCAAAGGGATAGTCAGAGATACTCAATCACTGCCTCGAACGATCCTGACCAATCTCTCTTGCTTCACTCACACCTTCTCATACATGCTCTTCTGCTTTTCACACTACGTTAACGCGCCATGAGAAGAATGTCTCCAATTAGATCTGAATATTTTCTACACGGCATATCTTGACCAACACTACCTTCTAATTCCTTAATAATTCTTTCTTTCCACAAATAACAATTAACGAAAGTTTTTCTTTCTCTCTTCTCCTCCCAATATTATATACATGTCCGATAACTGACAGATAACAGATAAGGATCCTATCAGTTTCCATAAAGCTTCAAATTGCAGACTGGACCATCTCATGTCAGGCCACACACGTCTCCACAGAATCTTACGCAGAAATTCATTGTGAATTAGTGAAGCGAATAACCCAAACCAAAAGAAGATGCACGACTAAACCTTGATAAGTAGGCGACGAGAATCACGCTGGGTTTGAGAAAAAAAATAGCTATAGTTAGATAGTTACTTCCTATCGTGTTGGGAAGAATAAGGCGTGGATTGTAGAAGTTAATGGTTTATATATTTGTATATAGTATTCTCGTACTGGAGTCACTCAATAAAGATAATATTTGTGATACAATTGAATAATATAATTTACTTGATTTATAAATCAATAGTAATATATATCAAGTTGGTGCCCATATATAGTTTTGACTAAGTAATAATTTATTTGTATAGCTTTTGAGTATTTGTAATATTATATGTATTTGTATTGTTGTATTTGTAATATTATTGTAAAGTAAATAAAAAAAAACTAAAATTCAAAATGTAGCAGCCCATGATCTAAGATATAAGCAAATTGACCATAGTAATATTACGATATACGAGTAATATTCTTAAAAACATACAGCGAATGAGATAGTAACTCTTCTTGTTCACCAGAATTTTGTTAATAGTGCTTAAAAAATACATAGATCTAGTAGCAGTCTTTAACACGTTCGCTGCGGCGAAATATTTAGCATACTTTCATTCAGTGCTATAGGAGGCCTTTAAGCCGTACCCTGTATCATTCCACCAGTGCGGATTGAGGCCTTTCGACCTTCATTGAAATGGATATTAGAGATGGTTATTTTTCAGCGAAATTCAATTTTTTTTTAATTATTTTTGTCTATATCTATTGGGAAGGGTTGACACTATCTTAGTTTGGCTTCGCCCGGGGTTCCGATGACAAGTTTCAGAGTTATAACAAAAAATAGTTGAGAGGTTTAAGGACCTCATAACGCACTGAACGAAAGGTACATTTGAAGCAATCGTAGTGATGTACACAATGAAAACTGCAAATTATCGATACTACTAAAACGTTTATTATTGTTGAGGAAATTATTTTATACCTAAACCTATTTAGTTGAAATGTCAATGTGAAATGACTTCTATGTCAAGAGAAAATTGTGTAAACAATCGGAAATTGTAAACAATATGAGAAATAAAAAGTTGTGAAAAGTGAATAAATAATAGATAAAGAGATCCACGGCGTTTAACTTGATTGATATTTGTTTACATACTTTAAGAATTATTATTATGAAGATTTACATATGACTTTCATAAAAACATTTCAGGCACATTGGCTTATTGCAATCCCGGCAGAAAGATTTTATCTTTTTTACTCTTCTATTGGCGTCTTTACTATTTAGTGTAGTACGCAGATTCTGGGCATCACTAATCGATATGTAATCAATCACAGACGTAAAAGGGTGCGGGAGGGGGTGCATATGCCTCTCTTTTAACAAGAGGCCCTTAGACCTCCTTACCGCACTCAAGAGAAAATATTTTCATTCAGTGCGGAAAGAGGCCTAAGGACCTCCTGGTAATGTTTCAACGGTATTTAGTAGTACTTTTAAATAGAAACCCAACCATATATTTATCTCTTTCATTTATAATGTACTTTTCATTTAATGGGCTCCGCACCGAAGCGAGACGACGGTATTTTTCTCCCGCACTGCAGGGCACAACATGCAGAAGGTCTATATGCCTCTTACCGCAGTGAACGTGTTAAGATACGATTTGTACTTATGATTAAACATTCATCAATACATTTTGCGGTCGACTTAGTTTAAATTGTTAGTAAATGTTATTTCAATGCAATATGCAAGTTTTCAATAAATTCAAAAGGAACAGAATATTCTGCACCAACTTCCCTACTCACACATCTGTTTATCTAATAATCTGGGCGTGTGATGTGAAAAAGTCAAAATAAGGTAAGATTTGTTCCATTGAAATCCATACCTCTACATGAGATATTCTTTTATCTGTGTTACGGATATATCCGCTTCTTTTTCTAATCTGTGAATCTCGTCCGCAGATGTTCCAAATTAGCCAATCCAAGCCCAGTGTTGCCACAATGAAACGCCTAAATATCAATAACGCTACTTACAGACCATCCTATCAACTAAAGGTGTCACATTACTGCGAACTATTGTAAGCATGCTATCCTTGTTTACAAACAAAACAGGGGCTTGTCATAATCTGTTTTTGAAGGCACCTTTTGTGTTTTTCGGTCTGGCAACTTTGGAAAAAAGCGGCGTGGCAGCGAGGGATTTCGTCGCCTCATTGTTTGGCTAATCCGCAATACGAATTAATTGTGTACGGGAAGGTAAGTGAATAACAATGCGCTTTTGAATTGGAGGTGGTCTAGAGGCCTGTCAATTCTGACAGGTGACATGTTCATAGAAATCCTACTTTTACTTTCGGCTTTTCAAGATGGCGGTCAAGTTCCCGACTTTCGACAAAGTTTTTTGCGTGTTCCGGATTATTTGTGCGAATTCTCAACTTTAACAAATTTACAGAATACAGAGAAAATTAGATCCTTAGAGAATGCATTTTCAATTATTCGTATGTTTTATTTACAAAGAGACGTGCGTGCGTGGTAGTCAGAGGTTCGGGTTTCCATCTCCGCAATCGCGAAGGTAGTAATTCTATGACCTCCTCAAACCCACGTGTTGACCAGATAGTCAGTACTCAATGTGACAGGTGGCAAGCCATGTCGCCATTAACAAGCACTGACTATTAGCTGTTCGGGGAACAGTTTGGTTTCCTCAAGATGTTTTCACTAACCGTAATATTAGATGCATTTCGTAAATATATTTGCATTACATATGCTATTGAATATAAAAAGCATAGTTAAAATTATCTAACATTCTTATTTCGTGATATTCACAAACCACGTGAATGCAGAATAGACTTTTAGTCATTCTATTCATATAATTTATTTCTTT
The DNA here is from genome assembly GCA_030578115.1 of Leucoptera coffeella. Taxonomy (NCBI): domain Eukaryota; kingdom Metazoa; phylum Arthropoda; class Insecta; order Lepidoptera; family Lyonetiidae; genus Leucoptera; species Leucoptera coffeella. The sequence continues at coordinate 143,120 of JAMBLF010000583.1, read as the reverse complement.
TATTACAAAAACAACGAAAAGACTAGAACATTCCAAAACGTCTAATTTGACAGATCCAAATTCTGCATAGGGCAACCTTTAACATATTTTTTGCCCTTAGTTCCTCAGAATCATATACCTCAACTAAGATATAGGCTCTGACAGATAGACAGGCGTGGGTCTAAAATATTAATATTGAGGAAACAATTCGCAACACCTATAACGGACACATACCGAGAAATGTCAGAAATTATGAAGGAAGAAAAAAAAATAGGCTTGCTAAAATTACATAAGTTAATTTTTAAACACTCGAGATTTATACTCATTTTATTTACTATGTGAGACCGGGTCGTATCACGATAAATTAATAAAGATATAAATATCTTTATTTCATCCAAGTAAAATGGTGGTGGGTGAAATAAAGGTATTTATATCTATATTAATTATATAATACTGCTTTAAGGAATAAACATCATGAAGAGAAATATAGTTATAATTATAGATAAATTTAGAGAATGAAATCATAGTAAGTGCTTGTAAATGGTGTCATGATTTACTATCTGTCACATTAGGAACGTACTATCTAGTTAACAAGTGGCCAGAGAAAGACTAACTTAGAAATAACAGACTCAAGAACCGTGAACCAACTTCTAAGGGAAATAGTCGTGAAGTATATGTATGTATGTATAGAATATATTATTATTTATAACATCAAGTTATATACCCCAGAACGGTTAGCAGATATAACGAATCCCAATTTGTCTCGATCCTGACGAACCAGTTTCGTTTCATTGACATCCGTACACCTTATACACACTCGGCTGTTATAGGTTATTCAAATAATCACAATTTTTCAATACAATAAGATAGATTTATCGATCTATCTTGAGTTAATCTAGTCCGTTCTAGCTGATATATAACCAGAATGCTTCATTTTTGACTATTATATCTATATGTCGCAGGAGTAGACTAAGGTAGGTACTAGTATAAATGGAATCTTTAGAGTGATACAGAAATTATGCTTGACTGCTAGCACATTCAGTATCATTAACACACCTATAGTTATCTCCATGTCACCATCCACCCCAAAGCGATAAAAGGACACACGTACGATTAGCCGTCCAAAGAGGCCCGCAAATGTTCTCGCTAAAACCTCCACCTTTTTGGAGTCTGGCCGCTTTGAAGCGTAAAAGCTCGCAGGGCGATGCATTTTTTCCTTAATCCCGCCACGGATAAGGCAAAGCCCCTTTGACTGACAGCCGCCGTCAGACACACGTGGAGACGCGCCCATTTTACCGGAAACCGACTGGTTAGGGTACTCAGCGTTCAGCCAGACTTGAAAGGGCTTATAGTCCAAGAGCCAGTGAACCCTGGGAGTAACGGTCTTCCTGTAAGGTTAAAAATTTGCATACCTACAATTTATGGCATTCTAAAAGCAATAGCCATGACCTGGCAGGCGTCAGCCCTGCACGTCATCAACCCCTGTATTTTTTATACTGTTAGATAAATTAAATTTTAAAACTTGTTTCTGTAAGTTTGAAAATTTTATAGGATAAAGTTTATTTATTGTTCATCTTAAAAACAAAATGCCAGGCGATTTCAATAAGCAGAAGTACATGACAGGTGACTTACAAAATGCACATTGATGAGGTAAAATAAACTTTATCCTGTATGATTAAAACTTTTATATGTTTTTAAGTAACCGTCTTAGAATATATATGTGCAATGCCAGGCGGTTTTGACCAGCATAAGACCTTGCCAGGCGATGGTACAGCTGCTAAGGGCGCGCGAGTGAGAGGTGTTATATGAACGCAAACATGTTTCTGTAAACTTGAAAATTTTATAGGATAAAGTTTATTGATTGTTCATCTTAAAAAAAAATTGACAGGCGATTTCAATAAGCAGAAGTACATGATAGGTGACTTAGAAAATGCACATTGATGAGGTAAAATAAACTTTATCCTGTATGATTAAAACTTTTGTATGTTTTTAAGTAACCGTCTTAGAATATATATGTGCAATGCCAGGCGGTTTTGACCAGCATAAGACCTTGCCAGGCGATGGTACAGCTGCTAAGGGCGCGCGAGTGAGAGGTGTTATATGAACGCAAACATGTTTCTGTAAACTTGAAAATTTTATAGGATAAAGTTTATTTATTGTTCATCTTAAAAACAAAATGCCAGGCGATTTCAATAAGCAGAAGTACATGACAGGTGACTTAGAAAATGCACATTGATGAGGTAAAATAAACTTTATCCTGTATGATTAAAACTTTTATATGTTTTTAAGTAACCGTCTTAGAATATATATGTGCAATGCCAGGCGGTTTTGACCAGCATAAGACCTTGCCAGGCGATGGTACAGCTGCTAAGGGCGTGCGCGTGAGAGGTGTTGCGTGAATGCCTATAGTGCGAGTGAGACCGTTTATTTAATACGAAGGGACGTATACCTACTCTCGAGCAACAACGTACAGACGTACGTGTCGTACGTATGCGTCCCTTCGTATTAAATAAACGGTCTCACTCACACTATAGGCATTCACGCAACACCTCTCACGCGCACGCCCTTAGCAGCTGTACCATCGCCTGGCAAGGTCTTATGCTGGTCAAAACCGCCTGGCATTGCACATATATATTCTAAGACGGTTACTTAAAAACATACAAAAGTTTTAATCATACAGGATAAAGTTTATTTTACCTCATCAATGTGCATTTTCTAAGTCACCTGTCATGTACTTCTGCTTATTGAAATCGCCTGTCAATTTTTTTTTAAGATGAACAATCAATAAACTTTATCCTATAAAATTTTCAAGTTTACAGAAACATGTTTGCGTTCATATAACACCTCTCACTCGCGCGCCCTTAGCAGCTGTACCATCGCCTGGCAAGGTCTTATGCTGGTCAAAACCGCCTGGCATTGCACATATATATTCTAAGACGGTTACTTAAAAACATACAAAAGTTTTAATCATACAGGATAAAGTTTATTTTACCTCATCAATGTGCATTTTCTAAGTCACCTGTCATGTACTTCTGCTTATTGAAATCGCCTGTCAATTTTTTTTTAAGATGAACAATCAATAAACTTTATCCTATAAAATTTTCAAGTTTACAGAAACATGTTTGCGTTCATATAACACCTCTCACTCGCGCGCCCTTAGCAGCTGTACCATCGCCTGGCAAGGTCTTATGCTGGTCAAAACCGCCTGGCATTGCACATATATATTCTAAGACGGTTACTTAAAAACATATAAAAGTTTTAATCATACAGGATAAAGTTTATTTTACCTCATCAATGTGCATTTTCTAAGTCACCTGTCATGTACTTCTGCTTATTGAAATCGCCTGGCATTTTGTTTTTAAGATGAACAATAAATAAACTTTATCCTATAAAATTTTCAAGTTTACAGAAACATGTTTGCGTTCATATAACACCTCTCACTCGCGCGCCCTTAGCAGCTGTACCATCGCCTGGCAAGGTCTTATGCTGGTCAAAACCGCCTGGCATTGCACATATATATTCTAAGACGGTTACTTAAAAACATATAGAAGTTTTAATCATACAGGATAAAGTTTATTTTACCTCATCAATGTGCATTTTCTAAGTCACCTGTCATGTACTTCTGCTTATTGAAATCGCCTGGCATTTTGTTTTTAAGATGAACAATAAATAAACTTTATCCTATAAAATTTTCAAACTTACAGAAACAAGTTTTAAAATTTAATTTATCTAACAGTATAAAAAATACAGGGGTTGATGACGTGCAGGGCTGACGCCTGCCAGGTCATGGCTATTGCTTTTAGAATGCCATAAATTGTAGGTATGCAAATTTTTAACCTTACAGGAAGACCGTTACTCCCAGGGTTCACTGGCTCTCCAACTATTAGTTCTAGATATGTGTTCGTGTGACAATATCAGATGTAAGTTATATACATTTATTGTAAGGTTCAAATAATAAGTGCAAAGTATCAATTTCTAATACATATTTGCAATACGGTTAACACAGGAAATTTAATACGATTTATGATAAATCGGGCATAACTAGTTTAAAATGAAAACCATCGATAATACCACTATATTTTAAAAAGAGTTGTTATGTTCATTTAATAATAAAATAGTAATGCTTAAAAGTGAGTCAGGGGATGTTTTCGTGTCTCCAAGGTTCTCTATATCCCGAAAAGAATTAAAAGACCTGAATGTGCACCTATGTATGTACATTATTAAAAACCTCATCATGCAGTAAATAAAATTCTTCAATAAGTGACTAAGATATACTCGTATTGTTCCTTAAGATACTCGTTTGACTACTGGATTTTTCTATCATCCTACATGGTGACAAAACCTTTATTCATTTAGTATTAACGATTAATAACTAACGGGACTTATCGCGTATGTTTTTATATAATAAAGTTACCTTTATTAACCCGACATTTCGGCTACGTGCTCACGGGCAGACTGATACCTGTCTAGTGTCTGTGTGTAGTCTGCCCGTGACCATGGCTGCTGCAACGTAGACGAAACGTCGGGTTAACAAAGGTAACTTTATTATATAAAAACATACGCGATAAGTCCCGTTAGTTATTAATCATGAGTCGATCGCGAATCTCTTAAAATTTTAGTATTAACGAGTTCAATCATCAACGTTTTAGTTATATCGCTGTTAATAAAACGAGTTAGGTTTATCAGGATTGAGATAAACGTAGATCCGTGATCTCTGCCTACCCTACAGAGGAACAGTGTATGTATGTGAGCCACATATCTGTCGACCTTGTGTAGTGCTTAGGCGTGCTATGCAGCATTCGTCACAGAGGTTTTCTCACGGGCTACCCGTGTTGCCAGCTCTAATCTGACGTGGATTACGCGGCGGACTCAGGGTTGCCAGGTGCGAGAATGAAAAATCCAATGCACTGATTTAGGAGTATAGATAGTGTATGTATTAGGTGTTATTGGTAACTAATGTTGGGTAATAAAATTGGTACGTATATATTATTGTGTTTTAATACCTTTTGGGGTGGATAGAACCTTGAGGATATAGATAGATTTGGGCGCTATAGCATCTTAATAACGCTAGTCCGTCAATAATTAAATAATTTAGCTTAATAACCAAACAATTGAGACCATAAACACTCAACTGCATACTAGGAGATGCTGGAAGGAATAGCATTGTTTTGTCATCCCGGACTAGTAAGGGAATATAGAAATGTAATTAAAATTTATTTCCGTAATTTATTTCAACAAGATATAAAAGTACCTAAGTTTTATCTTTCGTTTACCTATATTAGGTACAAATAAATAAATGAAACCTAAATATTTAAATAAATAACTTACAATATTTATGCATTATAATATCGATCCATATAATAGATAAATAAATATGTAAGCAAACGGGATCTTCCTCATCATTTCTCTACAGAACAGATTTAAGATCATTCAATTCTATATCACACATACCTATATACGACTATTAATTTATTTCTATTCTATTCTGCACTACATCTACGTAAATCTAGTAAATACGTGCCACAGCTTCGACAGAGAGAACCCTCTCTCTGTATTTGACAGGAATCAGTTGAGCGAAAAAATGGCGGCTTTTGTTCTGTGGAATAATGGAGCATTGTATTAGATGTAAGAGTAATGCCAATGACAAGTACGCTTAGCACGCAAGTACGGTAAGTGAGAAGTTAGCGGTAATCAATCCAAGTCTCTTGTGTGATGAGATTGGAGACAGGTAGATATGATACTGTTGTTTTTTTATATGTATTATGTCAGTGTGTGATACACGTAAAGAGATAAATACTAAGTAATCTAAGTATAATCCACTTCGGAACATTTTTAGTCTATGAATAAATAGATTGTATGTAGTAGCTTCATCGTCTAATAACATAACACCATATGTTTGCAACAAGTTATCCCATATAACAGTCGCAGCAGACAAAAATAAAAAAGACAAACGCTTTCACGACCATTAACCCTTGCGGGGTAGTCAAAAGTTCAGGTGTCCATCCCCGGCATTGCGAAGATAATAATTCTATGGCCACCTCGAACCCACGTGCTGACCAAATAGTCAGTACAGATTGTCTAATAAAATTTAAAAGCACCTAGAACTTAAACATAAGTAAACTTAATTCTGCTAAACAAAATTGTCACAGATAGTTTCATAGTTAAGCACTACATTACACAAATATGTATTTAAGATCTTTAACGTTACTGATAAATTCCCAATATTAAAATTTTATATATTGTCATAAAAATTTGTATTCAAACGAATGATAGATGAATGATAGTTTTAGTAAAAGAATAGTCATTATTTCCGTCCTTTTAAAATATTTTCTATAGTAACATATGAGTACTTTCTTTCCTACATGAGCCCACTCAAGACTCGCTTAAGCCCCATTCATAAACAAAAGAACAATCAGCATGGAACTTTTTGCAAAAGGTTCCATGATAACCATTCATTGATCAGTCATTCAAATCACGAAGCCAATAAATTATTTCTCACAATCATTCACTGACAGCGCCGTTAAATCCCACTGGAAACGCGGCGTAAGAATCTTTATTTTTATACGATTTTAACGTAACGCGAGATTATAATGAGAACCTCTCTAATGTATGCAAATTTTAATTGTTCGAGAACAATGGAGTATAATAAACAATATCGTAGTAACTGTAGTATAGATTATCCGAGCTTTTCTTTTAAATATCGTTCTCACTGCTGATTTATTGTTGTAAATTATTCGAATTTGATGAACTGTAAGGTAAATTTACTGACAAATGCACTTTTATAATACTGGGATGCCTGATAATATAAATAAATTATTATTAATAATACCGACCGAGCTTTGTATATAAATGAAAAAGGTAAAGACACATATAATTACCTTATTAACTTAATCTTGGATTAAAATGTATGTATCAATGCCAGTTAAATATGAATTAATTAGGACTCCTTCAATTGTAACCATGTATATAACGTACGTACGTACGCGTTCACGACCATTATCCCTTACGGGGTAGTCAGAGGTTCAGGTGTCCATCTCCGCAATTGCAAAGGTAGTAAAAATATAAATAATATAATAATAATCCATGTACATAAATGCAGTACAAAACACGTACAATAACTTACCTTAAATATTTTAAGGAAAACCCAAAAATATTCAGACATAATCCTATGTTTCCTATACAAACTTCTTTGAGAACCAATTTTTTGTGGCAACCCTATAAAAGCTGTCAAAGTACGCGCGGAAAGACAGTGACAATTCATTCAAGCTACCTGCTCGCCCACTAATCCTACAGACATGTCGGCCACAGGACCACTAAGTTCACAGATTTACACGTCGTCCTATGTCCCGAAAAACAGATAATAAATATAATATATCACTGTTCTGTTTTAAAGCTCTGATCTGAACTAAACGGGAAACTAGAATTAATTCATACATTAAAATTTCTGTTTTTTTTTTTTTGTACTAGATCATTTATTCATAAATTCAAATTAAGTTATATACAATAAAACAAGGAATTAAAACTAACAAAATATTTACAAACTTAAAACTAATTAAAATAAATTACCTATAAATTAAATATGTCTAAAAAATTGTCGCTGTCATTTCTGTTAATATTTCATGTTAAAATTCTTTCGTGAATCTTGGAAAGTAAGCTCAAGATGCTATAAATGTGTCTTAGCAACGAATATGCCAAAAAATGGATACAGATGTTTTTATATAGGTTGAAATTAGAATTTCAGTAACAAGGAATAGTGAATTAAAGCGAAAGCGAAGCGAAGTAACAGTAGCATATAAAGAGGATTAACTTAATCTTTTGTTATATTAAAAAAGTCATGAAAGCAAAGAAAAATAATTTTAAAAAAACCGGATCAAAATAGATTTACAACGCATGATTTGTTTTCCTCGATACAGTATCTATAGTAAAGCTTTTTTCCGATTTAATTATAATAAGAAATTCAAGTATATTAAACAACTTAATAAACAAATAACTAAGTAAATGCGTACAAAAGTCCGCTTTGCAACAAAACTATAACCTGTGCCCACTCAAAAAAAGAAGCATGTCATTTCAATCCATTTTTATTGATTGAAATTAAAGTATTGATCTCTAATTGGATTATCAAATATGATCTACTTCTAATGCGACGCAACGTCCAGAAAAACTTAAACAAGGAACAAGTACACTCTAAGACGAGCCTAAGTAGGATTAAGTACCGATACGTAAAGTAAGGTAATGTCGACCGAACATGAACTAATGGTAAAGCGAGTTTAAACGACGATGAATTTACAATCCTTAAATATCATTTTTCATTTACACTTCCTTCGAGTTATCGATTTTATATACCATATTGGCGAAAACTTGTAACCTAGAAGAATGGCAAAATAATTTACAGCGGCTAACGGTGAAGGAAAACATCGTGTGGAAACCTGCCTATCCCTTGGGATAGGTAATAACCAATAAGGCGAAACGGTTCACTACCTTTCACGTATGGTGCTGTCTATCTAGTGAAACGCGGGCTTCGAGTGACCCATACCTATCATGCTTTCGAAATTTCGAAAATGGGCAATCAAACCTCAGAGTACCACAATAAAAAAGGGAGTATGTATACACAAGTCGTATTTTTAAGAATGGCAGTTAGTTTGGCTTCTAAATATATAGATAATATTTATTCAGTTTTACAGTGTAAGTCCTTGCAAATCAAAGAAATAGTCTTAGTTAAATCGGGTGTTAAAGATTGTATCAAAAAACTTTTGTGACAAACAATATACTGCATCGAAATGTCAGATCAAATCGCGAGTATGGGAACCGGAAACTACTAAGCACTTGGGTGCATAGATTTTTAGTAACCCTGATAAAAATTTGTCCTACAGAGTCTTTTACTGGCTTAGAGCAGTAAAGGTTGTAGCGTACTTAACTTTTGGACCGCAGCGGCGATTTGGAGAAACGTTGACAGCTAATAAATGAAACAAACGGATCGTAAGACTTAATATAAACGTAGATAATTAGGTTTTTTTTAAACTTAAACAGAATTAATTTTTAACATTAAAATATCACAACATAATTGAACTGAGCTTAGATATAAATATTATCTATTATTATATTACAAAATAAAAACTGAGGGTTAACGTATAGACTTGGAACGGATGGATGTTAACCCTATGCCAAATACATTAAAAATAAAGTGGTGTGTAGAATCACCGTTCAACATTTTGTTCTAAAAAATCTGGCTGTCCCAAACCAAAACCTAGCCATTTTGTTTTAAAATCCGTTTTTTCGATCTTTCTTAATTTATCATAAAACTGCGTCCAATGTAATAAGACCAGCTGCTCTAACGCACTCAAAACTAAAGGTTATACTTATTGGTTTTGGTTCGGGACAGCCGAATCGTAATTTCACAAAAATGATTTACAAACGGACCAAACCTCAAGTTTCAAAACCGTCGCGTTGTCCCCGTTCACTACCCACCCAAACCGCTGGCAATCTTCAGTTTTCTGAGCTGGTCACATAATCGCCTTTTTGTATTTAAATTCAGAGCATTTGAATACAATAGCTGCTACCGAGATTGATCCTTGGGAATAATGGTGCAGGCAGACTGATTGTCCAACACAATGTGACCGCAGAACCTGGTCAAATATGGCCTATTAACTACAGGATGTCATTACGTGCTACAGATTGAGATATTAAGGTGCCTCTGAGATGGAGAGTGCTTTTAAAAAAAATGTTATATTAGACCATATACATACATACGCTTCATGACTTGTATATACAGTATTGTGGCGGTTAGAAGCTTGAATGCCCAGTTCGGAAATTTCAAATACGTATGTACTTATTTACAATAAAAACATACTCGTACTTCATATACAATATATTGTGCTCATTTCGCATAACGGTAATCGAGGCTTCAAATTTCATCGATTGTATTTTGAATACAAATAGGGATAAATTAAAAAGTGGATTAAAAACAATTAATTACCAAAAAAGCGTCACTAATAAAACAATTACAAATTACGGGCCTATCTTGGGCGTAAAAAGAATGCGAACCAACTCCCGTTCTTCTCTGCATGTCGTAGAAGGATACTAAGCGATTGGTTCAATTGAATCTATTAGGAAACGAAATAGCAACTTATCACTAATATTCCGTATAACATCACAACCCTAATATTCATCCTAAAAAGTGACCTAGAAGATATCATCTTTCAAAGGTTCTATCCGACGTATATGCATGATGTATAAACTCAAACCCATCATCTTCCCGTGCGTATCTAGTGTTTTACCTAAACCCTCACTGATTCGAACAGTAGTCCAGAATCCAGATGCCCCGCTTTTTGCCTTAAGCCCCGAGGTGTCACAGATGCTTATCGGCAGGACTGCTTTAACGATCTTATAAGACGCGCTCACGTCAACCTTTTTTCTTCACGGCGTATTATTTTTATTTTTGTTACGCGTCACATCGAATTAGGCTTAAGCCACACGACTTGGTGCCTTTTTTCTTAACGGGTATTTTAACTTGCAAGTTGACAGTCATTTGGACGTGTTTTTTGTACCAAGATTTGAATAGCAACTGATTTATACTTATGCAATAGAAGAGTGGTGTGCGCATTAATGCATTAGATTTTTATACGAAATAAACACAGATAACCCCAAAAGGTTACGCACATAACTTCATCTATAAAGCTTAGAGAATTTTAAACAAGACAAACGCGTTCACGACTATTAAACCTTGCGGGGAAGTCACAGGTTCAGATGTCCATCTTCGCAATAGCCAAGGTTCTATGGTCACCTCGAACCCAGATGGTAAGCTGTGTCGCCATTTACAAGCACTGACTCTTACATGTTCGGCGAACAAGTACTTTCCCTCACGTAGTATTCAGTGCATTACGCAAATGTCCTTTTTTGCTAAAATGTAATTGAAATTCAGAAAATTTATTTCCAGTACATGCACCGAAGTTTAAACCTTGTACTTACCGATACAGTGTCAAGCCCCCTATGACTGAGCTACGCCAAATTCCGAATTAACCGAATAGAGAATTTCAAGACTCTCTAAATTTTAGAAAATACTTTTGAATATAAAAACGACATACTTAATTAAGTATATTGAAACAGGATTCAATTTCCAATCACCCGGTTCGTTCGAAAATGAAAGAAACCGGAGCAATTGAAAATTGAATCGTTAGGTTCCAATTTTGAATTGTAAACATTTGTCAATGTAAACAAGCAATTAAATGCGCGAGGGAGGCCCCACAAGTGTCACTTTACAAAGAACCGTTTAATTTGAGACCTTGCTTGTGATGACAAATTGGTTCGGAAGGGTACAAGGAATCAGTGGGAATGAGCTATTTTAAATTGTTTCTGACGATCGAACTTTCATTCAGTCACGCACGGTTCGAAGTTATTGATAAACTGCTTTATGGTAATAATAAATGAGGTTATAAGCGCCATCTATTAAATGGCAATTGAATTAGCATTTAATTAGGTATTACCTGCTTCTCTTCTGCAATATCTGCATATTCAAGCTTACCAGATATGTATGACTTAAATATGGTGTACTGATAATATATCTAAAAGGTGTCAGTAAATACCAATAAGTAAGTAACATTGTTTAGTTATTCACAAATAACTGGAGGATCACGTTTTAATTTTACTGTTTTTAATACAGTGCACATTTATTTTTATTTATCTTAGATATACTCATATAAATTGAAAAACTAACTTTATGAGGATGATGACCCTTTTTAGATGTAATTTGCCAACTTTAATGGTTTTATTAGTCTTTGACCTATCTAGTTATTTACTTCCTTCATAATAACTTCCAACTATGGTTCTCGAAAACCGGATTCAGATTTAACATAAAAAACGGATGTAAATTTGTCATCTCATTCATAACGATTCTCCGCTTCAAAACACAACAAACATTGAAAAGCAAGAGTACCATTAGTTACTAAAATTCTATTTAGACAATACTCGATATAAATCGTTAAAAAAGTCAAACCATTCCTCACCCCTACCCTACTTAGTTAGGGTTGTGTTTAGCAACACTGGCGACTTTATAAATCGTCATTTGATGACCCTAGCACAGATGTAACTTGTACTTCATTAACAGTTTAAAATGAACCCTATTTTGTAAAGTTAAGGTTGTAAATGCTATGGGATGTAAGCTTTCTCTGATATATGATTAGATTTGCCGAGATTGGGGCCAACTGCGCTCATCTGGTGAGTACTGGCGGGTGTTTAATTGTAGATCGCGATTTAGGGTCACATGCCATTAAAATTAAGGCATTTGTTTATATGGGAGAACAAATTGTGGGTTCGCAACTTAAGGTCTTATAAATAATTTATATAAATATATAAAATGTGCTAGAAAGAATGGCAAGAACCTTGGAACGTACGACATATCAAAATTTGTGACTTAAAGGGAACATTACTGATACACTACAGCCAAAATCTTCTTTGAAAACAGATTCAGAATTAAATATAGAAATAAATAACGAAATGAGGAAGATCATCCATTTACCGGCACTTACATCTTAAGCATAGTACTCAACTGGTTAACGCAGGCAAATGGCTTGAAAAATAACACTCTAAATTAAATTTAAATACAGAATCACTCAACGATTTCACCAATTCTCTATTAAAATAATACCTACACTTCCTTGCCAATCCTGTATTAAATAATTCTACAAAATACATGCCATAAATTACCATTTTGCCTACACAATAGCAATGCCCAAACTACCCACTTTTAACACTGACAGAGTTAACCCCTTCACTGCGCCCATTGAAAACACAAAAAGGGTCCGTGGGACCGGTTGAATAAAAATTGTTGGGTGTCAAAAAGACACTTCTATTGTGCGATGACAAACATTATGCAGGTACAGGCGGGAGCATAGTGAAATTGGTACTTTTACCTTAGATAATATAGTACTGTCGTAAATATAAGAGTCAAACTATACTAGTACTGGCTCTTTTTCTAGATTAGATAATTTAAGTGTTTCTATATTAGGTATGGATTAGTAAGTATTTATCTGAATTTATACTGAGTCTTTAAAAGAACTTAAATATGTAGTACTTTTGGTTGTTTGAAATAGCTGGAGATCTTGGAATTGGATCAATTTAACTAAAATATTAATTACATTGATGAAATTATGTTAAAAAAAAATCATTTATTATTTCTGGGAATAAAAAAGCACATTAACTCGCGACGTGTATTTTAATTAAAAAAATAAGTTTTCTTAAAAAGAAATACTTTTGCATAATATATAATTAGAAATTTTATAAACTGTCATTTTATTTAGACATTAACAGCCCAAATATCTATTACTCATACCCTCATCTCTTTTACATTATCTGATCCTGAAAATTTATTACAGTTACTAAGAAAAAATTGCCGTCACCTATACTGCTAACCCGTAATCCAAATTCATCTGTTGTTGTGTAAAATTAGAGGTGGATTGGCTCTTTCTTGGGTTCGCAATAAGCCACATTGTCACTCAAATTGAAAAGGTGAGTCGGCCATCTTGGTTATTTATCTACACCTCCGTACGCCCACTGAATTCGCTGGTAGGAGCTATTCATAGGTTTATAAGGCCTTTCTTTGCTTCATTGAGTATTAGATTTTACCTGCGGCTATGGAAATATATAAAGGTCTTTAATTTATCTTGATTATAATACTGATAATTTAAATAAAATAAAATTACAACTACTTTTGATTATGTAGAGATTCGTATGCATTGAGTTTACTATGAATAGTGGGTTGAATATGACCACAAACTACCTATTCCGCAATTGTAGAGACGGACGTGATATTCTCTTACTACCCCACAAAAGTAAGAGTGAATTAAGTGCATCCAACATAAATACTTATGAAGTGTATATTTCAATGTATAATTTCTATTAACATTAATGCGATCTATGTATTCCTAATGAGAAGTTATAAAGATAATCTACAGGTATTTTTCTATCTAATAAAACATGCACTTTTCCACTAATTCATTTTTAAACCAACAAGACATAGATGGCGCCACAGTCCAATTAAAGACGCAAACATGCCACATTAACCAACCCTAGTACACTTTTGCCCAACCTGTACGCCAGATTGCACCAATAACTTCTATACATTTGTACTTTATCCGCGTAATACGCTATCAATATCAGAGCAACAGTTGTTCGCCATTTTCGCGCACTTTAACTGCCCTCAAGGGTGTGCTCAGCTGGAAGGTTTTCTGGGGTAGACAGCACCGTATGGCCACTAACTGGGACAACAAAGGGATGCCCCACAACTAATACTATTGGATCCATGCAAGAGCTAAGCTAAGTTACCCTAAATGAGTAGGTGAATATAAGTTTTGTTGCGAGTGGTTGCAGGGTTTTGGTACACATGTTGTTTGTAAGTGATACAGAAATAATTGATGGTATAATTTCATGTTCAAGAAATGTCATTCTTCGTATGGCGTGAACTTAGGTTTTTGAATTATTGGTATTGAGTATGAAAAGGTTAACATTAATAATTTGTATAATATCAATAATTATAATATAAATAATAATAATAAATTCATATTATCGAGTTATTCTAAATCTATTTCCTTGTGTTCCACATTAAGTTTTACTGAACAATTATCACTTATTGACACGGTGTTACAATACATAAAAGTTAGTAAATATATACCAGTCTATAATAAATAATATTATAATTCTATCAATTGTTTATAACACTAGTACATCATAAAAGTTAGCAAATACGTATCAGTCTCTAGAGTTATATAAATCTATCATTCGTATATTTTTGTGTGTAAAATGATACATTCATACATCTTCCATACACTCAAACCTCATTTCAACCATAGACAAGAAACCAACCTTTTTAAAACCCTACACACCACAGCATGGAGCGAGTCAAATAAATGCAAACTTAAATCTCCCCTCTCGATCGTCAGTCAAGATATCGTCATTGTTAGTCCATCGCTTCACTGTACCGATAATGTCTGCAGCAGGCGTCCCTGAATGCACTTTGATAAGAGTTTTAATGTGACACCCTGATAAATGAGTGCTGTTGCTTCTAGATCATAAAGGGTTGATGTTGAGGGCTGGGTGAGACTGTTAAGTTTTATGTACGAATAGGTATTTTAATACTCGTACATTGGTATGTACAAGCATACGGTTGTGTTGAGGTTGTCTGAAGAAGTGGCAAATGATGGGTTATGAAAATCGGTTTGTTCAATTCACAGTGAATGGAACAAGGATGTTAGTTCGAGGAATATCGGTGATTTATTACCATTAAAGTTGAGTGCTAGTTTTCTGGTGACCAAAAGCATATTGCTATCTCTGACTATGCTATTTGTGATATTATAATGCACACATACATACATACACATCACACCCGATTCCCTGAAGAGGGGTAGGTAGAGATCCGTAAGATCCACTGTCCCGATACTGACAAACCACTTTCGCTTCATTAAATTACAATGCGTGTTATGTAACTAGATATTTTGTAGATTCCTAAATAATGCCAATATTTATACTACTTATTAATTGCTAGTCGAAAAATTGAGAGTTATGTTATCATAGAAAAAAGCTAACTGTAAAAAATTTGACGTGACCAATTATGATTTCCAGTCTGACGCAAACACTTGACTACACTGTCAAGGACAACAGCCGTAATGCTTACATTCACAAGTACTGACAGCGTATGCCTTCAATTTCCTTGATCTCTAATCTCGAGAGAGATTTATAAAAATCCAAAGACACATAATTTCCGTTGCCTTGTCTATGCGTCAATCACTGACTGGGAAAAGTAATCATCGGTGATTGATGAACTAGCCCGTGATGTTCCATTCATGAAATATAGGCGAAAGAGTAGGCTTTAAAACGTTGGAGAGACGCGTGTATTCAAATTATAGCGGAGTATGTATGAGAAGATGTATGAGTGTCAATGAAGCGAAAGTAGTTTGTCAGGACAGATGGCTTGAGCTCTAGCCATCCCTCTACAGGGAAATGGGTGGAACAGAAAAACTCGGAGAATTATATTTTGATTCCATCAAAATTGCATATTCATATATGAGAATAAAACTCGAAAAAAACTAGCCTTCTTTCTGGCGTAGGTATCATAACTAGAGACTAAGATCAGAAATAGGGCCTCATGATTTTTATTTATATTTTAAACTAATACTTACTCAGGGATTTTATTGTTACTTAAACTTGGTGATTTCCTTTCATTTTTGTCTCAAAGTAGTCATAGGATAAAAACAGTTCTTCGCAATGTTATACCAAAAAGACATATTAACATTTAACTCACGGTGATATATTATATACCTAACATACGTCATCGTATGTTATCGCTATTATTCTATGTTTGAAAACGTCCTACTCATTCTATGAAAGAAACTTATTTGAATACAACTTATGGTCTGTCTCTCAATTTTTGTTTTTATGATTTCATGCGTGCTTAAGCTTTATTGATTAGCATTGTTAACTCCTTCAAGAACTATAGACGTTTGAGTGATTGTTACACATTTATTTACATTATAAACCATCATTTTCTATCATAGAATAAAAACACATAACGTCCATATACATACGTACGCACCATGACAATGTTAGGCCTTTTTCAACTAAATAAGTTAGTTGTTTATGGTTTCCTAAAAATCATTGTCAAAATTCAGGATTGACTGATATATCTAGAGATCCCGCCATATAAATTGGCAGTTGGGGGCGTCGCCACAGTCGCGTAATTCAGTGTTACCAGTAAACACGCCAAAACTAGCACTCACTTTGCCATACGGCTCGATACATTATAGGTTTCATTTGTAACGGTCTTTGGTTGCAGAGCTATAAACTCAAATAAAACAAATTAATATATCAAAGTCAAAATATGTTTATTAAACTATTTCAAACATGATTAATAATTAACGGGACTTATCCTTCTTATTATATATTACATATATTATGTGTTCCGTCATTCTGTCCGCAATAGACCGTTTAGTCTGTCCGACGTAGGATTTCCCACAGCTGCAATTAATCTTATACCCACCCTTATATCTTATATCATGAGTACAAATCGCGAATCTCTTAAAACTATTATTTAAAACATGGCACTGAGCATTGTCTTTACATATTTTTTACCGAGGTTAGATCAGCGGAGACCCTAACTTGGAGAAGAACTAACAAGAAACTCCGGAAATCAATTTATTATAATCACACTTAACAAACATAAAAATTACAAAGAGTGGGCAAAAAACACAACGCTGGTAATACTAAATTTACCTTTCATACAAAATAACACGCACTGGCGAAAACGTCAAATTTAGTTCCAAGTTTGGCTACTGCCAATTTATGTGGCGGGATCTCTATACAAATATCCAAGTTTTCTCACCACATAAAATATAAATAAAAAAATACTTTTTGTTTTACAAACTTTGTTATTTCACTCCTATCTATAAACTTTAACATCTATTTAACACGACAACTTAACCCCTAAACTGCCAATACACTGTTATCAAAGCCTATTAGATGTCACGAAATAAATGGTAAAAAGCATTAAACATAACCTAATAAAAGTAAAGGGCGTAATTAGCTGGGCTACTCGCCACAATTCCACCAAAGTGCCACTTACATGTTCTATGTCATTACTCGAACAATGGGTAGATGGGCTTTATAAACATTCACTGCTATTACCACCCTCGCAAAGAAAAGAAGGGCATTAAAACACCGCCCATAGAGAAATATTATGTGGAGAAAAATGGAAGTAAGTAAATTTTCTAAAAGCAGTTTTTGCAATCAAATTATAAAAGTTTATTGTTATTAAATTCTTAAATTGACACATTGTTGTACTTTATTTTTTATTGCCTAGCTAAAAATAAATACTTTCTCTATTTATGCTGATAATTTCAGGGTTATTTCGTTTCAATAACTTTTTTTTCTTAAATAATAAATTGTAGTGAAACATAACTTGACAAGATCATTTAAATATTTTTTGTATTTTCTAAATATTTTCTTCGTATCTTGACCAATACACACCTACATAAACTCTACTAATCATCAAACATCCTCAATCTCCCAAAATTGCACTATTCCAACTTACACCATTACCCATATACACCCTTACGCTTGTTCCTTCACCGTCGACCTGTCATCACCGTTGCACAGTGGGTCCAAATGGTTAGAATTATAATTCGCCTGTTGGCAGAGCGACATACGCGCGCCGCGGGGTGTCCTCACGCCCCTCCGCGTCGCCGATTTGTTTAAAACACAATTTGGGTTAGAAATTCGTGTTTTGTACAGACAATATGGCGGTATAAGGGACATAAATAATGGTTAATTAGGTGGTAGGGTGGTTGAGGATTAGTTCTGGTGTACGGTGAACGTGTTGCATGTTTTTGGTATTGTTTACATGCCTAAGCAAAGTCCATATATGAGATTTAGAAGGGCATCGGAGGAAAGTAGAAGAATTGAATGATTAAATAAAGGTGTGTGATCGATAATTCGTCTTACAAGACTATTACTGCTAGGTTTAATAATAATTTACAATGAGTTCAACTGTGTTATACGTATATTTCTGAATATTCAATTAATACAATCGATCATCAATACAGCTCTATAGTTCTCTATACTTTTACTAGTAAAGTATAAATTCTGGTTCTCATGCATCCAGTCTCCCTCTAAAAATTCACTTCTATGTCATCTATTATAAATCCTGTAGGTAAACAAGCCATGCAAATGCTTGGGTGAAAGGGCTTGCAACCTTTGAAAGAGTCTGTGACAATATTGTTTAAAAAGTTTAGAAAACGTGGGGCACATGTTAGTGGTTGTCATGGTAACGGTCATAGTTTTATCATCAAGTCTTGTGCTTGTATATGATTTGAATAGAATGTTAATATCTGCTTTGGTTTGTCGTAACAGGTAAAGGGACTAAACTAAACGTAGCTGTGAGAGCGTATGTTTTAATATAATATACTCGTATATCGTCATTAAAACAGAATATATATGACAATTTGTAACAAGAAATAATTAAAGTTCATTAGATTCCGAATCGGGTGCTGCCGGAGGACCAGTGATGCAGCCTAGCTGCATCGTATACTGAGGCAGCACCTTTTCACTGCATCAAGGTCTCCATTTTTATTTAAATGTTTGTATTGTGTTGTAATGTAAATTGCAATATGCAGTGAATAAACTAGTTTTCGGTCTTTTTTCTTTCTTTCTTTAGAATGTGTTTAAAAAAACAGATATAAAAACTTACTGTGAACAAGTTATATAACATGAATTAGAATTAAATAACTTATTTTTAAGCTCCGTGCTGGTAATTCAAGTGGAATTAAGCATATTACGAAGATTACCTTACACTGTCTTACATAACACTCGATGTTTAATACCGTCATTTACAACTATGTACTGCCATTTCTGAGTTTAACATTTTATTTAGTATATCTACAATCATTTTACAAAACTAAGATTCAATAAGACCTAACGTAACTGTCAAATTTTCAAAACGGAATACCAGCTGTATCTATTTAGTTTCCCACCCTCCGACAAACATAAAACTATTAACACGTAAGTAGTATAACAAAATTTAGCTCAAGAGACTCTTAGATCAAGTGGACATTGTATCATTTTATTGGAACATGTTGCCAAAAGATATGGAGAGCTCTCAGCAATATTCATTTTTTTATTTTGCCCAGAGGGCGCCCTGAGATGACCCGCTGTGCAATTTTTTTAGCAATTTCGCAACGAAATTAGATTTGTACGTTAAAAATGTCATTTTTGAACAAGGCAGGATTGCCTATTTTGACTTGTCTTGGTCGTGTATGTAATTTTTTCGTATTCTTGTATTTTAAATTCTGAACAAATATTTAAATGAACTTAATAAATTTATTAATAGGTGTCGCAAATAAGGTCAAAACTGTATGTTTTAATAGATGCACATTCTATATGCGATGTTTATTAGATGATTAATAAACTAGAAATATGTTCTTTAAAAAAGGACAATAAAGATGATATACACAGCAGCGTCAACTGGTTATTCACGTAAGGTACTGAATAGCGACTAGTATATAAATATGTACATATCACGATCAGTACCATAGATCTCTACCAAAGCAAAGTAGGCAGAGATATCGGTTCCCATTTGTCCCGTTCCTGACAAACATTTACGCTTCATCGTTACTCATACACATTCGGCAGTTAAGTATAGGTACTTCTAACGTCAGCCTTTTCAACATTTTTCAGTATGTCGTCTATCGGACTGTCATATTTGACGACCTCCGTGGCGCAGCCGCCGCCGGAACGCTAATTGTGAAGTCCCGGGTTCGATTCCCGGTGGAGGCAGAGTTAAAAACTACGCTTTTCTACTGTTTTCCATTCTGGTCGTTGATTATATATGTTATATATGTATTTATTTATATAAAATATGTATATATTTCCTAAATATACGTTGACTAGTACCCTTAACACAAGTCTTAAATGAACTTACCAAGGGGCTAGTTCAATTGGTGTAATAATGTCCAAATATTATTATTATATCTTTTCTTGAGCTTACCTCTAAGTAACCGCCCCTCCATACTCACATATATTCCTATATTACCAGTTCTTGGATCTTAAGTATAAACAACCAAAACTAGATACAACTTTTCTCATACCTCACAAGGGAAACCAGACACAATTGTTCCGCTATACCACATAAACGTAAGTATACTCTGAAGGTATACTTTGATTTTGATTGCCGCAGCCCCTTGTTTGCGTTGAGATTCAGCAATTTCGCCCCCAATCCCGCGGCGGAGTGGCAGGCACGTTTTTGCATCAATACCCGCATTATGATTAGGCCGGGATTTGAATGGCAAATTGTGATATGATAGGACAAATATTTGACGACGCGGCGATCGCTATTTGCTGAGTGCTACGGAATTTCAATCGTGTTAGATTTTGTGTGTATAATAATAATACATATGGTTGCACGAGTGTTGTAAAGAGCCGGGACTTGAATTATATGAAATGAATAAAATACTAAGGATTTTCTTGTCTATGTGCGCTAGGCTAGCAACTGTTCCAAAGCTTTTCAAACATAGAGCCTTTAGATAATTCGGACTTCAGTGTGTATATGAGTTTTAACTTATACCAGGTATTAGGATTAAAAGGTATCATTGGTTGTATGGACATACAGTATAAAATCAATACTCAAGTGTACTAACTTATAATTCAATCAACAAACAGGTAGATTTCTACGAATTTTAATCAAGATACTGGGTTTGGAAGGGACATGCGTAGAAGTCATTTGAATATAGATTGAAAAGACTAAAAGTCACTTAACTAAAACCAACTTAAATTCTCTTCAGAAGTCAATGTTAGTGTTTACAAACATCGAACCCTAGAAGACCACTTAACCAAGTAAACCAAATCTATTTGTCTCCTAAACTTATTCATGAGGGCACTCTGGCCACCCCACGATTCCAAATAAACCCAATAATTAGATCGGGAACGATTTTGGTCGTTTCCTATAAAAACTGAAAGCGTGCCCTGTCAAAGTCACAAAAGAAATCCGATATTAGGCTAAGCGAAAAAATCACAGTAATTTCCCTCCATGAATTGCATTTGCCACCGCCACACCCAACTCCGAAACTTAATCATGACATCCAGCTCGCATTTCTGTTTCCGATAACATATAACTATAGTGTTTGATCACAGATTATCCAATCAGTTAAGATAAAACACGCGTTTTATCCCGAGCGTCCATTTCAAAATGGCGGAAAACACAGCTGGTGGAACTTTTTAAAATACAACTTGTCACTTGAGGCTAGGATCCAATTTCGCGTTCAGCCGACGCGCTTTGAAAGTTAGGCTGGGCGTAGACTGTCGGGCACAGAAGTCGCGTGCCAAACACGTGATCGAGATTAAGACTAGAATGCACGTCCGTTACACGAGGGACGGAACCGCAAGCGTCAGTCTGCTATGGCGAATAAACGTGCGAAGTTGGGGCAGGATTTAAATTTAAAACGGGAAGAATGGTTCCGATATTTGCATATCCCACGCGCGGATTCGCTCTGCTTATTGGTAGCTAATTAAATAAGTGCGAGGTTGTAATCCTTTTGAAATTGTTTGGTTTCGGCTATATGATGAAAAGCGTGTCCTTACTACTTACTAGTTTTAATATTCAATTTTTAGTGTAGTTTTCACTATTGATGATTTATTATTGTTCTTCAATTCAATACTTTATTTTATTAATAACGTGTTTAGTAAGGATTCCCATAATGATGAATTTCTGCACCTGATCCATCTGTACAAAATAATGCCGAACAAGAACTCTTAGCGTAAATTATTTACCAGGATCGAGACAAATGGGGATCCTTGATCTCTGCTCACCTCGCTGTAGGACTAACTATTCAGATTTTGTTATAAGAAAAAAATATGCTTACTAAAAATAATACATTGACTATGTTTTCTATTACACTAAAGGTAGACATGTACTTATGTAGGTACATATAAGTAGTTAAGACCTTACACGACCTTACAAGACCTTCCAAAAATACGAAAAAGAAATCATTTATCTAAAATTACCACCTTATCTATTTATTAAGTTAATTTCGATGGAGTCCTGTTTAGTTTCGGATTGAACAGGGGCCCAAATGCGTTTTAGCAATCGAAGTTTAATATCACTTCACTAATAGCGAAGATGATCGTGAATTAGCAAAAGTGTCATGAGTTACAGGTACTAGTCAAAAGATATCGTCGTGTCTCCGAGGTACTGTTCATCCCAAAAGGGATTAAAAGACGTGAACGTATATGTATTTATTTATAATTAACAACCAGACTAGATAGCAGAAGAAAAGCATAGTTCTCAACTCTGCCTCCACCGGGAATCGAACCCACAACCTGTCCACAACCGTTCGCGCCACAGAGGTCGTCAAAATAAACAAACAAACGCCTCTGGAACCCTTCTGTGGCAATCAGAGCGTGTAGATCTGTCACTTAATTAAACATTTCGCCTGACAAATAAATTCAGGGTAAACAGCAGTGTGTAAGCACTTGTACCCATCAATTTGATGTTTAACAATGGACGGGACGAATGAATCAAAGCTGGATCGCTCTTGGGATATCGGGATATCCCGCGGGATTACATGGAGTGGGTTTCAGTGGATATGGCATTATTTAGATGAGAAGAATAAAGAAAATTAAAATAATAAAAAAATAAGAAGAATAAAGAGCATAAGTTATTAAGGTTGTTATTTTAATACTTGTTCTCCTTAACTGTAAAACAAAGTATATTTAATAGTATCCGTTCAAATAGTATTTAAGTAATTCAGTTTGATTCTAGTCTCAATTAATACATACATACACATCACGCATGATTTCGTGTAGAGGTGTAGGCAGAGATCACGGATCCCCATTTATCCAGATCCTGACAGACCATTTTCTCTTTATTGACATTCATACACCTCCTCACACACTCAGTGGTTATAAATAAAAACACTCGTATTAAGAAATAGTAATAATTTTCTTCAGAGCTATTAATAATATGATACCACATCCTACCCTTCGCATCATACCTCCGTGTTCCCAAGAGACAATCCCGTTCGCATATTGCGCTCATTTCATTATAAATGTACTCCACACTGCCGGGATTCCCCAAACGACAGTGTAACATGCGCTTAAGCCGCCTTTGACTGACGCAGATGTACAAGGGGCTTTAGTTTTTAATTGTGGCAACATTGCACCGTATGCTACAATTGCCATACTAAAAATAGTATTAATAGAGCTAAATTAAATGGGATATAATTACTCCTTGGTCAAGTTTAGTATAAAATTACATACACAGAAATATTCAAGCCTCTTTTTCTAAAGGAGATGGGCAGAGTCTAAAGATCGCCTCTTTGAATGATGTTATAAGATCTCACTCTCATTTACATTCAAAGGTTTCATATGATATAATGTTCTTCACACAACGTACATCTTAAGGAAGACGTAAAGACTCCTCAGTCATATTTAGTATAAACTACGGCTGTTAAGGACTTAGAGAGAATGCTACCAGTGGCTTTCTTAGCAGTATACTTGAAGTTTCAAAGTTCTTAATTATTGTCTTAGCAGTATCTCTTAGTACTTTACCTTCTTAAAGGATTTTAAGAGATATTTTTATAACATTTAGCTTAATTGGTATATAAATGCATAAATATATGTTAATTTGTGATTTAAGTTAGCCACTCTTTAAAAGAATACTCTAGAAAAATAATTATGTCACGTGCTTTATAAAAAGCTTGCTACAACGTACATGAATTGCTACGGATGTAAATTCGAATGAGATTTTTGGAGAAAATGTAAATAAGGTAAATTTTCCATGCTGATCAAAAACGTATTAAGAACAAAGACAAAAAGACAAACAAACGCATTCACGACCATTAACCCTTGCGGGGTACTGAGAGGTTTAGGTTTCCATCTCCGCATTGCGAAGGTAGTAATTCTATGGCCACCTCCAACCCACGTGTCAACCAGATACTCAGTACTCAATGTGATAGGTGGTAAGCCATGTCGCCATTTTCAAGCACTAAGTATATTACCTGTTCAGGGAACAGGTCATTTCCTCACAATGTTATTAAGAACCTATTTATCTATTTAGAAACAACTAATATCATCGCAAACGTAGTACTTGCCTAACTTAACTAACCGTATTACTAACATTAATACATACATACACATCACGCCTGATTCCCTGTAAAGGGGAAGCCAGAGATCACGGATCCCCATTCGTCCCGATCCTGACAGACCACTTTCGCTTGATTGACCCTCATACATTCTCTCATACACACTCGGCGCTTTTAAGAACATTTGTGTCACCCTTTTTCAATATAGCGTCTATCTGACTATATATATACTAACATTAACCCTGAAATCTCCAAGATCTTAAAACTATAACTTGAAAATAATCTATTGAGTGATAGACTAGTAACCCAGCACCAAATATAACCACAATCGCTATACTTATACTAACATTAACCCTGAAATCTCCAAGATCCCTTCTACACCAATACCTAAAGCAAACAAGTACAACATAATATACGTTATTAACGACGGTCTCCCCAAAGAGTGGTACAGAGATTAGAAGCCCAAAAGGAGGTGTAGGGCCGCGGCCTATTTGGGGGTTAGTTATCCGGTCCACTGAGCCATAATAACTTTAGGGAGAGACGGTCCCTTAGCGACTCACACCACGTAAGGGGTAGGCAGTGGTGCAGGGTGCGAGTGTGTGAGATTGTTTGTGAATTCCTTTTTATGTTTTATGTAGGAATGTAGAAAAAAATATGGAAAAATGATATAAGTATGACATTTGATTGTATGGTTAAAATATCATATTTTCTCAAAAGTTATTCTTGAATCTTTGGTTTCATTATCATTGGGAAACATTATAATATAAGAATTCCCTGTATAGCAAATAGCAAACTTATTACTATCTAGTATGCTTGAAAACCTCTGTTGTCATGTTATATTTCACTATTCACAACCGGACATACAAAACAAAGCAACTTTTTTCATTTTCTTCATATTCTTCAGCTTTTAAAAACATTCTAATAGTAGCTACATCCAAATAATAACTAATACGTATCTAACAGTATCTATAATATATTTAAACTACATACGAAAATTAGTCTTATCTTACAAAATAAGCTTCAAAATGAACTCGAATTTCGACACTAAAGTACTTTAGATTCACAATACACAGTCCAAAACCACGCACCCTTAACCAGCGCATATAAAACATGTCGCACCCTATTTATTGTCGCTACATCTATCAAACAAGTAGCAAGTACCAGTACTGGCGTAATAAATAAGCAGTCATCGGGCACATGTGCCGATTACATACACAAATCTATGATATGTGTGCCGAATTCCAAGAGATTAAGTCGGATGAGAATGTAGGAATAGGAAGAAAGGAAAATATATTTTAACTAGCTGTTGCTCTCTCCGAAGTTGTAGTAGGCGACTAAAGGACTAGGTGTGTATGGAATCTATTGGTTGATGGGCTGTCAACCTGTCACCAATGTTCCATACGACGTCACAAAATACTCCGTGGCCAAGAAGATGCTTTCATATCTCCAAGATTCTATCCACCCCCAAAGGGATTAAAGGTCTTGAATTTATATGAATTGACACAAACACTTTCACGACTAATATCCCTAGTGTTGTAGTCAGAGTTTCACTGACTAGAATATGACCTCTGAAGATCTGCTGTTCCAAAGGTTGTTCTATGGCCACCTCGAACCCGCGTGTTAACCAGATATTTAGTACTCAGTGTGACAGGTGGTATACCGTGTCGCCATTTACAAGCATTATTGGAAGATAGTGTATAAATGGAATGCACTATTATGTATGTGATGAAAAATGAAATTGAAGCTAATTGATTAATACTAACTAAAATTATATCGGGTATTCCTTAGTTATACTATTCAAGTTAGCAAGATTCGCAAAAATATTTTAAATTTTTAGATTCAATTAATTCTTGGCAAGAATTGTTTACACCTTATAATGAAACCAGGTATTTTTTACAGCTTGCCACATAAATCTAATTCTTATCAATTCAGAAGCCATATCTCAGAGAACATCAGACTAAACACCCGAATAGACGAATTGAAAGTCACGGGGTAAACTTGACTATTCACTAACTCGCTCTTCGTGCCTCCTCCCCGTACATAATAAGGTGAATCCCGCCAATTAAGTGCCAATCCTACCGGTGAGCATCGTGAGCGGAGTTATCGCGGTGAGCCTTTCGTTAGGATCGCGTGAACGTCACTCAGACGTCTGCTGTAGGACCTAAGGACTGGGGTAAGCGAAAGTGCTTTGGTTTAAGGTATTGTTAAGTAGAAGATTATTCTTTCATTGTCATCGGTTTGGGTGTAAAACTATTCAGAGTTAACTAAGATAAATATTGTGAGGTTAAGTAAGGAGACGTGAATTGACGGTTGTCGAAGACGATAGGAACAAATATAAAGACATGTGTTGTCAAAGATGACGTAGGAACAAAAATTGAGACAGATAGATATGTTGAGAAGATTTAGGCACATGAGCCGAAATTATGAAATATTGTAAACGGCATGTATAGAATTAAGGTGAAGGTGAAAGGAGAAGGCCAATAAAGAGTGTATAGAATGATCAATAGAAAATAATACATGTTTGATTAATTTGAGTGAGGCGAGAGAATCTTTTAAGGAACGTTGAAAGTGTTTTCTTTGCCTGCTTAATCTGTGACGTAGATGAAGAGAATCAGTACGAGTTTCATCCTTCATGACAGCTGGGTTTAGATAAGTATATCGACCACCTATCGTTTTATTTGTCATATTCCTGAAACTGGTGTAACATTATCAACCGTTCGCTTATTACCTTGCGTGACTATACAAAACTTATATTTCCCAATACCCTTTTCCTCACGCCAGTACCAACTTATTTAGTAGTCCAAGCCCTCGGATTGACGTGTCTGCTTGACGTGTGGTTTGGTGGGCGATCGCGTGCCGACTGCCGACATGCGGTCTCTAGGTCTTGCCCGATCGATAGTACTACTTACAGGTTACCTATATTATAGTATGATAAGAAAGATTTAGTGAATAAAAAAGTGTTTATTATTCCGATATAATTATATTCAGTAAGGGAAAATCTGAGGAAACCTGCCTTTTTCTCGCAATAAATGTTGTATTTGTATACGACGCGGCGCCATAGCGTACCATAAGTGTATGATAAGAAGATTTAGTAAAGAAAAATGTTCATTAGTCTGGTATAGTGACATTCGGTAAGGGAAATAATGTGAAGAAAATCACCTATTTATCGCAATAAATGTATTTGTAAATGATGCGGCGGCATGGCGTGCCACCTGTCAAGTTGGATTCTGATTATCAGGTAAAAATTGGATATCGAGTAGCTAAGACCAGAACAATACTCAGTTGATGGTGGACATTAAATTTTGACTATTCCTTACGGTCGTGATTACGTATGAATGTAAACACATACTATTACTACAGGTATTCATACTAGTACGAAATTTAGTGAAGAGGCAAAAGCAATTGACTGGCAACATGAAGCTAAATTTCATCAAAGCCAGTAAATATAGCATCGTTACATTTTCCTAATTCTACGGTGATGGCATTGTTAGAAAAGTAATCTATCATAATTTTTATTAGAAATAGTTAGTAACTATATTTAATCGGGTGGCAGTTTTAACGTTGAGTTAGATTTATAATTAATTACCAACATACCTTTGTATAGCGTATCTGATAGTCCCTCAAACCTCTGGCTACCCCGAACGTTTCATGGACGCATATTCATGTATGTATGCATCAATAATTCTATTGGCATTAAGTGTTAATCCCCATTGACTATATTCCGTACAAGTCCAAAATATGATTGGGTCTCAACCCCCCTTAACACGACAGATGTGGCGTCAATTTGTGGACTTTATGGTAATTGTCTATTGTGTAAATGCGATAAAAATAGCTATTTACAACTATTTATTATTGGATGCGATTACTTGGCGATTTATTGTCAGGCCAATAGTTATACAATTGAGTTGTTGTGGTCGATTGTAATGTAACTTTGGCTCTGTTTGTTCTATTGTTGAAGTTGTGTAAACTTTTGACATACATACATATGTAATACCTCCTTTGTAACCTTTACTTTTCGACCATTGTGTACTATCGGGGTTGTCATAGTTATAAAATTGAATATCCAATTATGTTCTCTTGACTTTCACCATTTTCTTTTAAGTTATGTGAATTTCTGTATCACGTATTTATTGCATTTGCCACGAAGTATTCCTTTGCCTTAAAGGCAAAAAAAGGAATTCATATATTTATTTTAAAACCTTCAGTTTTAATAATTTCTCTCATTCAGCCATATTAAGGCCTTGCTTAATAACATGAAGGTGTTTCTATTCCACAATATGTAATAACCCTAATCGCCTCACAGACGCCATTTTGTGGTTCTAGTCTTCGAGATTACGTCAAATCCAATTACATTTTCTGAATTCCCGAGTCCCTCGCGCGGCTCAAAGCTCAAAAGAAAATTATTTCCT
Organism: Leucoptera coffeella; assembly: GCA_030578115.1. Lineage (NCBI taxonomy): Eukaryota > Metazoa > Arthropoda > Insecta > Lepidoptera > Lyonetiidae > Leucoptera > Leucoptera coffeella. The sequence goes on along the minus strand of JAMBLF010000583.1, from coordinate 114,118 downwards.
TTGCCCCTTGAGAGATGAAAAATAAACGCGAGAAATGTTCCCGCCTCCGCGTCGACGGAATGAGATAACTTTACCACATTCAAGCTATACGTGTAGCGGTTTAGATATAGAACTTGTTGTATTTATACCTAAAGAAAACGCTTCTGTTTGGGGCTGGGAAGAAATGTATTTTATTTGTGTCAATTAAGACACATTCGAAAGGATGAGTAGGTATGTATGCAAATATAGGTTTGCCATGGTCGGAAAAAGGCGAATGCATCTTATAGATATTTATAAGCGAATAGATTATTATGTATGTTGGATTTATTTCCACTTTGTCTACAAGGATTCATAGACCATCCGTCAAAAACGACCTAAGTATTCTAAAGGTTGTAAAATCTGTGTTTCTCATTTTGAGTGCTCTTAGTGCTTTACCTATACACATTGGCTGAGAAGGTATGCATAGGTACATCTGAGATGTAAATAGTTTCACTGGGCAATGACATGCACATGTAGGATTTAATAACTTACTTGTATGAACCTCCTATTCTCTTTTTCTTTCTTTTTTTTTAATTTCCTGTCTGTGTATGTCAATGTGTTTGTATGAATAAAGCTTATTATTAGTATTAGTACAAATCTTAAAAATACATGGTACATAGAAGGTTGTACAAGGCAGTATTTAATATATTATTATACATATGTAAATTTGAAAATATAAACAATATATTGTTTTTCCTAGCTTACTGCGTAATGTAAGCACAATGTAGTAAACTGGACACTGCATTTCAAATATTTGTTAGGGCGTACGAATAGGACGAAGCAGATAAATCACCGCCGGGGACTCAATCGATCGATCAACTAGAGGCACAGCCTTAGTATTCATTGTAACTAAGTCTACCTTTTAGTCGTAAGTTATTAGTTATATTTTTGCCTTTTTCATTAACCTTTCCGAACTTACGTAATGATATATATCAATCATCATCTAGGGATTTTCTGACAACGTATTGCATAAAGTATAACTTATTTTCACCTAATTGAGTAACGTGAGGGAATAAAAATAAAACAAAACTTAATTTATTATTAAATATTTATTTCAAATACTATTTCGTCCTTATGGTAACCAATGGTATAATGCTACGTTCGTAAACGGGTCAAATTCACATATATTTTCATTCAAATTAACTATAAATTCACACTATTGGCTTCACGATACATAAACGTTGATATATAATGATGCCGAGGCACCTAATCATACCGAATGGGTAAAAAATTAACTAGTGTCTGACTCGCTTTATTCATCTAAACTAAAGATAATATATTTTATTCAATTTAAGAAACAGGTTCCTTTCAATCCTTACAACTACAGTCCTAAAACACTGAGGCACACGTTCATTAAAACTTACTGTTCCAAAACCTCAAGGGAACTTGTAGTCATTCTCCAATAAACCGTATAATCCAAGTCTTACGTTAACTACCTAATCATAACTTAATTAATTTGAAAATTTTAAAATAATCTGCCAAACAACCTTTTGGTAAATAAACATTAGAATAATATAAAATAAATCTTATTGATTATACACTTACGATAAACTTATAGGCGGGTCACGCGACATAACGACCAGAGTCTGTTTATATTTAGGATTAATAACTAAACGATATCAAATTAATATGGGATGATATCTGGAAGAAATAGAATAGCACTAATAGCAAATTAGACATTGACAATCTATGTACAAGCGATCAACCAATCTAAGCGACTAGAGGCTAAACAATTAGAAACAAAATACTCGACTCTCCGGAGGAACTATAGTTCTAGTATTTACACTTCATTGCAATAATAATACAGAAACGCTAATAATTTCAATGATGTTCCAATGTTAACAGATTCAATCTCAAATATGAGTAAGACTAACGTTGTAAATAAATGATATTTGTTATGTTTTCAAATATTTCAAACACACACAATGATCGTGTTTATAAATAATTGATTCTTGAAAGTATTTGTGATATGACAATTGGTAATAAAAACTATTATTTGGCAATTCTTTACGGTTATTGATTATTTGTGTGTTGCATCAATCAAAATAAAAGAAGTGTCTGTAAATAAAATGGAATTAAGTAATATAAAATTAACTTGAAAGTAACATAAGCTTACAAGCAAGAAGCATTTAGGTTACTTTTTCTTTACATGTCAACAAATTATTTTTACTATTTGACAACGGAAAATTGGCACATTATGAAAACAAAAATGTCAACTTGTAAAACAATACGCCATTTTAAAAATCTGTACGATCCAAATTCAATAGAATAATTATCTGTAACATTTATTTAAACCTTACACAAATTCTTACATACGACATCTATTGCATCAAAACAGTCACTAAATTGAGTCTTTATTACGATTTAACTAAGTATACATACATTACTCTATATACTACCACAAATTATGAAATATATAAACTTATTCAAATAATTTTATATGGTAAGCCAGGGTTAACAAATTGTGGAACAGGGGAAAGATTCAGTGGATTAGGTATATTTTACAAGAGGTACGTTCAAATCACAATAGTACGTCAAAGTCAAACAAAAACACTCGGAACAGAAATAAATAATCTGATATGAACTGCAACACAACAGAAACTAATTCTAAGAGTCACAACACAATAATTTGTGCATCTACGTGAACATTACCCACTAAGAATACAAACAAGCAACTGAAGTGGTAATTTAAGTCTGTCAATCATAAAACATGGAGATCAAAAGAAGAATTCACTTATAACCTACGTCATTCCAAATCCTTACACCGGCGTCAATTCAATCTACGTCTACAAATAAAACGTACTGCCACGCAATTAATCTGAAACATTAGAATGTCTACAACACGAATATTACGTCCTATTCACTTCACAATATAAAATATTCTCTCTTCACTTTAGTACCAATGCTTGTATCACGCCGTGTCTTGGGTGCGGTGGCTAGGATGGGATCAGGTCTTCCGCAGTTCTACTAGCTTCACGTCTTGCACGTGAAGGTTGTGCTTGGAGTTGGCTGCGAACTTGATCACCGCCTGCGTCGACACCTGCGGCACGTGTCGAAGGTCCAACCTGGAGAGTTACGTAAATGCATTTAGTAATATTCAAACAGCAGATATTCTCATATATATTGATAAATTAATATGAGAGGTTATTTGAAACGCCCCTACGCTAAAATAATGATTAACGTAATAAATATACACTATATGGTTTTCAACAAGAAACTAAACAGGTAACATTTTTATAAAAATAACATAATTTTTCTTTTGATTTGTCATATGTTATATGAAATACTATTATTATTTTCTTTTCAATTGTCATGTAATATTTATACTGAATATGATGTAACCGTAAGAATACAATATCAAAGAAAAAAAAATTATTCACTGTTATACATACACATGTTGACATAACAACATTTATACACACTTTGATACAACAACAATACTCGTACATATAAGGAGTAGGCACTTGATGCAGTGAAAAGGTGAAATCTACTAATCTATCACTACTATTCGCTACAAAAGTCCATCACCCTACAGTGAATATGAATATAAGCTACATTAACTATACCTGATGAGATTGTCGCATCTAGCGAGGTGGTCGAGCGAAGCCTCGGTGAGCAGCCTGCAGCCAGCCAGAGAGAGCCGCTGCAGCGAGTGCCTGGCCAGCTGGGCGGCCCCCGCGTCCGTCAGCCGAGCGCACGACGACGCGTCCAGCTCCACTAACTTTGGCAGAGCCTGTACATATAATGATTAGTGAGTAAATATTCAATGAAGTGTTATTTAGAATTGACATACCAAGGATTGAGTATATTGGCATGCGAAAGTCAAGAGCTAGGTTCGGGAAAAATAGGATCTGTTATCGACTACCTCTCAGTAAGCAAAATGTTCGAGATTAAATGAATTTACTTTTCAATAGATAAAGAATTATAATTTCAAAACATCGTCATTTTTATTTGGGATTTGGCACCACTATAATTTTATACGTTAATAAGTTCAATCTCCTATCACACAGTTAGTACCACACCAAAGCGATCTAAAACATTGTTCTACACCTCACCTGCACAACATATCGCATAGCAACATCCGTGATATCCGTGCCTGGCAGCCTCAACACCCGGAGCGCGGCCAGCCTTGACGGTTCCGCGCCTGTCCTGACTCCACCGCCTGGCCTGGCACTCTCTGGGGGCGCCAGGATGCCTCTCAACTTGGCATCGTCCAAACACCTCGCAAAGGATAGGTCCAAGGAGGTCAGAGGTGGGCAGGTGGCGGAACGCAGGGCTAGCGCGGCCTCTGCTGGGGAGCCGGCGAGGGAAAGAGACCTCAAGGCTGGTAGGCGAGCTAGTAACCTGGAAAGGAGATTGTGTATTAGTTTTCTAGAAGTGTGAATCTGTGTGTAATGTGAAAACAGAGGAGTATGTATAAGAAGGTTAATGGGTAAGAGTGAATTGTCATAATCGTTCAAGATAGACTATCTGTACTCTCTGTTTATCCCGTAAGGGAAGTAGAAACGTGAATATAGGTCAATTGTGCGTGGTAAATAGGTCGCTCTATACAGTTAGTAAATAACTATAACTTACGTCTAAATTTATATACACCAAGAAAGAATAAGATCAATCTCTACCAGTCTCTATAGGAACAGGTACACATATGTATGCACTTACCACGAAAGTTGGCGGCGTGCCAAATGACACCACTCGAGGCCGAGAGAGCGCGGCTGCCTGCGGGCGATGCCAGCCAGCTGGGCGGCCGACACTCGCACTTGCACAAACGACATACTGCGCCACAGAACCGGGTCCATCTGGAAGAAAACGTATGAATGTTTAAGTTATATTGGTTTTAATAGTTCTTAGTTTATTGTATGTAATATGAAATGGATATTGTCAAGGAAGGGATGTTCACTGAGAACAAAATAAAAACTCTATAAAACTCAGTAATAGGGTAATAGTCAATTAGTTCAAGTAACAAACCCCTTGTGAAAACATTCTGTGTCAGAATTTCACATCATTGTTTTGAATCATCAATAGTCCACGGTTGTACCATCACAGATCATCAATTTGCACACATTTTTTACGTACCGATTATCTGGTGAAAATTTTTACTATATATATTCTATAATAAAAGATATAAAGTATGCATATGATAGTGACGGGGTCACAACCAATCCATTATAAGTGAGTACTTTTCTATTCAATTTCTATTCCATTCCATATTAACTAAAAAGTGACCTAGGAGATACTAAATCTCCGAAGTTCCCCCTTAGAGATTAAAGGACGTGTATATGTATGTATCTATATATTGTTCCATACTATTACTACTCACCGAATACTCAGCCCAAGCCTTACAGACGAGAGCACAGACAGCCAACTCGTGCGGTGTGAGCCTTGCAAAGACACACAACATGGCGGCGCGGTCGAGCCACGGTTGCGAAGAACCGTTGGCTTGGCTTGACGGCGGAACTGTGGCCGGCCGAATGGGGTACAGCGGCTTCTTCAGAGGCTGTTGGGTAGAAGATGGAATTAATGTTAATTAAATAAGAGTTGACGAAATCTTTAGATATGCTGTGTCTTAGACGTTTCTCAAGAGAATATACTCTTCCAAAAACTTTTTACGACATTTTAATCTGTAAACTTGTGTATCTAATGCCAATACAAACATTAAAAACAATACATAATATTAGACTTAACGACTTACAGTTGTTATTTATCAATTTTATTCGTTATTATGCTGGTAGTGACAGGATGACTGATTTAATCATTTACAATAGTGTATTCGTTACTATGCTGGTAGTGGCAAAATGACTGATTCTGATTAGATCATTTACAACTGTGACTAATTGAAGTATGCATACCTTGAGCGAGTGATGGCTGAGCTGCGAGGCCAGATGAGCCCTGAACGCCTGCTTCCTCGGGGCCTCTTCTTCGGAGCTGCTGCGACGTTTCTTGGCTGACGGCTCCCATTCGCCTTTTATATAATAATTGTGGGTAAGTCATAAGTTTAGAGTAAAATCAAGACGATATCGGAATAGATTGTGCTATTTCATAACATAAATTCAAGGGAACTTTGAAGCTAACTTCGCTCAGAGCCCAGCAAGGCCCATTGTAATATTTCAGAAGCAAATTATTCACCAGCAAAAAAATCGCTATTAATAGGCTATTTGACACTATTAAAAATATGTTACTAAATGTGGTCATCCTATTAGACAATAATATAAAAACCATATTTAGCTCTATTTTATCCGAAAATATTTATTGATTTTGCAAAATAAACATAATAAATTCATATATTTTTTTGAATTTCTTCCTTCACGAGATTGTGATTTGCTACGCCTCGCGTGACGTCACAAGCAAGTCAACATTGTTATGCACTTAGTGTGATTTTATCGTATTCCCATCGTTTCTTATACTATATTTAAAGGTGTTTAAAGCCTCTGTTAGCTAGGATGATAGCTGTTTCAATTCATCTTAAAATTTGCAGTTTTCTACTACTGTTTACTTGCCTGTGACGTCACGCAGATCATATGGCGTCCGCCATTACAGAAACAGCGTTTTTAGCGTGAATATTGTAATTTAAATTTTAACTCAATATTTTACGGAAAATACTGCGAAATTTGCAGAAATATACATGTGGTGTATTAATCATATACCAACGAATAATTTGAAACAATTTTTCAAAATCAGTCAAATAGCCTATTGTTTTTACAGATTTATAGATTGTGACAGTATTATAATACTGTGTTATAATATACAGTATAATAATAAAAATAATAATTTTTTTTTACTAAATACTACAAAACAATTAAATCTTACCATTCTCAGTTTTGATATGTAAGTCAGATTTGCTCTCTGCATCAGAGTTAGCTTCAGTCTTCACAGCATTTGGCGGCAATAGTTTATTCTATAATGGAAACGTAAACAGTTTTAATTTTATTACTGACAATAATTTAGCAAAGAAAGTGTTGACATAAAATATAATAACGTAATACATAATAAAATACATAAAAACTTTTTTTAATAACCTGTCACCAAAATTCCAGATAGTTGTTAAAAGGTTGTATAGGTCACCTAAGACTCTCTAGCTATACCAAAAGGAACTTAAAAATCTGAGTATATAATTTACCTGTTGACTGAGCTGGCTGGCGTCGGAACAAACGCTGACGCGACGGAGATCGGACGACTTCTGCCTTGCCCTGAAGTGGCGGGGCTGCAAATATACAGTTTAATTATTAGACAAGTTACTAACAATGATTGTGAGAAATTGGATTTAGCACAGGAATTCTATGATAGATCCGATTCTTAAGAGAAAAAAAAGTTAATCAAGTAGTTTTGAGTATTGCACTTCAGTAATCTTAAACATAGTAAAATCTATTAATTTAAATAGACTATAAGGAGTTTCTTGTTGGTTCTTCTCCGAGCCGGGCTTCCGAAACAACGGTAGAATTTCAATGCTAAAAGACAACCAGTGTTAGGCAAATGTTTTGACTTTCAATGAATGTACTGTACTTGTAGTTATGTTGAATAAAAACATTTGACTCTGTAAGCAACTATCCTCTTGTCAGCATACCGTGAGAGGAGACTAGCGTGAAGTTAGGTATCTTTAAATATTAGGGATGATAAAATAACCACATAATTAAAAGTATAGCAACCTCTTGAGAATTAGGTGTGTATGTATGTATTAGTTACCTTATAGTCATGGTTGAGTCCCATGTTGGTGCAAGTTGGGCACTCCCACGAGTTGGGCAGGTCTTCGTTGATCTGCCCCCCAGGCGGCACGCAATCCGGATGAACAATGTTGTAGCAAATCGAGCACTCACGCAGACAAGACGGACTGTTACGACCTGTAAAAGCAAGTTATTAAACGTTGTTATAATTGTATCATATAAATACAGACCAGGCGAATTATATCATAACTTATTCGTAAACATTTCAAGATATACAATAGATAATTCTTGAAATAAGTGGAAGCAGAAATGTTCGTTTATATAGCATGTATGTACTCTTAAATATTTACAATTTGAAAGTAGGTTGCTATGCAGAGGTTCCCGCCTCTTATTAAGATCACCTGAAATATTACAATGAATTTAATGCAGTGCAATGCATGCAGACCGTACCTGTATTCCCTTTAGCCTGTGGCGCGACTGGTGTTTGCATCCATCCATCCAGGTGGCAGACTGAACAAGATGCTGTCACGGGTAACATTGGCTGTAAGATAAAATAAGTAAGTAAGTTTATGAATATTATACTATTGATAAATTCTTTAAAAAATCATTTCAAAATCTAAATCATGTAAACCATTGTGCGTACATATAAACTTCTCTCCTATACAACGCAATAATAAAAGCCGTCAGATATATCGAAGTTAATTCATGAAATAAAAAAAACATTATAAAAAAACAAGTCTTTCTATTACAAATAAAGTAATACAAAATGTCACTTGTTTACAGACTACATTTTTAGCAAGGAGCTTCTATATAGAGTCAAAGTATGTACTTATAAAATCAATACTCACTTGCAAGCACTGCCTCATGATACATGTTTGCTTCGCTCGGCCCAATCCACCGAACTTCACCATGTCTTGACAGAAGACACATTCACCGCAGTCGGAACGTTGACAAGCTTCACATTTCTTGCACCTGTGATAAAAGAGCATTATTTCAATTAGTAACTCTTATTATTGGATGGGTTAATGAAAATACGATAAAACACCAAAAATACGATAAAATTGCGGTTTTAATTAAATTAATTATTGATTGACTAGTATAACAACTACATACTTATAAATATAATTACTAGTTATCTTGTCACTATCTATATGCGGGCCAGTGTGTGTATACGATGGCATGGTTTACTCTCTATCACTTTCCATATTCATTATTAGTCATACGCGGGTTTTGATCGGCCATAAATCCTCACAATACTCAGTTAATGTTAACACCCAACCTCTGATTATCCCACAAGGGTTAATATTCCTGAAAGTGTTTGTATTAATATTCATAAGTAATTGTTATGTCGTCTTATATCATACATATTACATCACATTTACCTAGTCCTACGCCGTCTAGGGGCATTGTTAGCGTGCTCTGGTCTGGGCCGAGCGTGGCCGCCGCCCCTGCCCCCGCCGCGGCCGCCTCTGCCGCTCGAGTGACGTCGTTCACCTGTCACCACTTCTTCTGGGCCTGGAAATTAACAGTATCGTTTTAGAATTGCTGAGTAACAATATAAATAATACTAACTTATATAGAGCAGTTTGGACGGTACCAGCAAGTACATCTTTAATGTAACTTCAAGTCCGCGTAAACCATATTATAATTGCCCTTCTTTTTAAGAGCACAGAAAATCATTTAAGCAATATGAGATTTAGCAACATTTTTAGTGATAATTTCCATTCACTCCTTCGTGGAATAATATACAATTTAATCATTACATATTATCTGTGAAGTTATTACACAAAGGGTGAAGTTAGGCATGGTATATTACATGGTAGCGATCGCAAAAATCTCGCCCTATCAATATATTCCTGGGTCCAATATAAGAATAAGACGATGGAAACTGCATAAAACTTACACTTGAGCACCGGTACCCCAGTGATGGCCAGCTGCTGGTTATCATGGCGATGCTGTTCCACCACGGTACGCACATCCCTCACCAGCGCAATGGGGTCGGTCAGGAGCTCGGGTACCGACTTGCGAGCGGCCGGCAGCTGGTGTAGGTACATCACTATGGCCTGGAATAAGATAGATAATAATTAAATAACTCACTGACCTCAAAGTATGTATTCTGCTAGCCTGTGACGTGTACAGAATGCAAACTAGCAGCCGTTCTTATCGATATGTCGTAGGTGGCGACAGACGAACTAAGTATCAATAGAATGTATTTATTTGGTGACCAAAGCGTTGCTATATTTTCAAGGAGTCAACACAAAAAAGGGTTAAAGGACGTGAATGTATGAGTATGCCCTAAAACATTATATAGACATACTTGTTATAATACCATATGTAAAATGAAAAAAACTAGATGTGTATACCACATGCTCATTTTTTTTAATTGATGGATAGGTTGAGATCACAAATCCCCCATCAAGAACACTCCATTCTCAGAAGCTATCCCAACACATTATTATAGCTTATTTCTATTAATTAGTTACCTTCAAGCCATGCAACTCATACTGAGTCAAGTGTATATGTTCCTTGGGCGGCGTGGGCGGCGAGGCCTGCCCTTCTGGGGCCAAATGGGACCTTCCCAGCAACACGCTCACGTATCTATCCAGGACATACCACAGCATCTCTATGAAGAACGGGTAACGGAACTTTTGCGGGACCTGGGAAAGAATGGTTTTCTTACTATTTTATATGCATTATTGGCCAACAAAATATATACATGTGGTAAATTAATATTATTACAACTCATACTATGCTGAATGTGAATTTATATGTATGTTAAACAGCTAAGAGTCAAGGGAAATAAATTTATTGAGTTAACTGCTGGATAGGTTAGTTTGTTACTAATAATCCATTACTACTACTTATTTCTACTACAATAGTTACTACTATTATATATATACTATTATTACTACTACAATGATTGTAATAGTTATGTTAATGATAACTAAGTTATGTCCACCCTGAAAAGAATTAACTTACTGATGCAGTAGTAAAATCTTTTTGACGTCATAGAATCTGTTTTTATCTAAGTTAACATACATATATAAATTGATATATTTTATCGACATACATAACAATACGTACAATATACCTAAATTTATAACCATTTGTTAGAACAATTATAACGTGAAACATACCTTGGTAACATCCTCCACCTGAGCAATCTTCAGCTGCTTCTCAATACCGAACTGGTGCAGGAAATTGCCACCAAAGACCAGGGAATCGCTCGGCGTGTACACGGCATGAATCCACCCGGTCGGTATGAAGAATGTGTAGCCGGCTTGCAACTGAAAAGGTATAGACTTTAGTTAGTATTACTACATACATGTTATGTATAGATATATAGAAATGTAGATCAAGAAAACTGAGTATTCAGTTAGATATTTTCTGTTTGTTAGTGAAGAAAAATAAGATAAACTTAGAAAATTAGTTTTAGTTATGAAGTTTTAAATAAAGATTATTACTACATTTAATGTAATCAGGCAGTACAATTTACTGACTCTATATGATTTAGTGAAAATAAATAACTTTTGTCCAATGATCAGTTTTAATGCTCTAAATTTCAATTTTTGGGACATATAATAAAAATTTAATAAAGAAATTAAAATTACACTATTTCAGTAAAACAGAGATACTAAGTAGCTGATAATTAAAAATAATACTCACATGAACTCTAATGCATTTCTCCACAGTGTCTCCGAAGAATATATCTGACTGCTTGCCAGATAGAACCCACTTTTCGTACAGCTGCAAATTCTTCTCAGTGGGTGGTATCAACCAGAATACTTTGGCACCTGAAATTAATATATTTATATAGCCATACTTTATAATTGAGAATACAATTCAATTCAAACTCATAAGAAGTTCTACCTACTTCATTGATATCAGTTATTCTACAAAGCATATTTCGATAATCAATTGAGATGCAAATAGTTCTATAATAACTACTATTTTATCAAGTAATTAAAAAACAAATAACAACCTTAACAGGTGAATGAACTAGATTGATTTTACAACATTTATTTCTAAATCAAATCTTTGCAAAATAACATGATACATTTGTAAATAAGGGTTCATTATCACTAAACATTTACTATTCCGTAATTTTAATTATATATTTAATTATATTTGACGACCTCCGTGGCGCGATCGGTTAGACACCTGAACGCTAATCGTGGGGTCCCGGGTTCGATTCCCGGTGGAGGCAGAGTTGAGAACAACGCTTTTCTACTGCTTTCCAGTCTGGTTGTTGATTATATATGCTATATATGTATTTATCTATGTATAATGTGTATACATTTCTTAAATATACGTTGTCTAGTACCCTTAACACAAGTCTTAAATGTACTTACCAAGGGGCTAGTTCAATTGGTGTAATAATGTCCGAATATTATTATTATTATATACATAAATAATCCATATTAAATGTAAAATAACGTTTAACTATATTACAACTAGAAACTTACCTCTCAAAATATGGTACCAAACAGAGGTTCCACCAAAATCAATGTGGAAATCAGTGTAACATCCCTTCACAGACATCAAGCAGTATTTTTGTACCTTAGGGTACATCATCTCGTCAAGTGCATTTGTAGACTCAGTCTGAAAATAATGGTTAAATTCATCATCTATTAACACTGCTAACAAAACCTTCAATGAAAGTTACAAAAATTCTAACAGTTTTCAATATTATATCATTGTCATTTTATTATAAACTCAAAATTACCAACCATATTTCAATAAAAATTGTCAGTAGAGTTCAGATTTTTTTCTCTGCAAGCCTACAAAATGCTATAGTTTTATTTTTTTAAGAAATTAATTATAAGCTACTGCTATGACTGAAATTTAATTGAAAACTCTTTATTTATACTTCTCATGAGTCTTAATCAGGGTCATCCTGACAAAATATATGGATATTCAAAGTTATTATTCTATTTGATAGGTAACAATTTCATTTTCATAAAGGTAAATGCTTTCAGTACCTGTTGATCTTTCAAGTGCTTAGGCCACACAGCCTCCACCCAGTCAATCTGCCTCACGATCTTGGGAGCCTGCACATAGTTCTCCAGCCTGGTGTGAGAGAACTCCAGAGAGATCACATTCAGCAACCTCTCCTTGTTCGGATCATCGTAGTATCTCTGCCAATCCTGTTGGGACAAATATTTGAATATTTTAGGGTAATATCAAATATTGGTGTTATTAAGATATTGGTAATAAACTACCAACTGTTATTTAATTTTATTGCCACCTCGAACCCACGTGTTGACCAGATAGCCAGTACTCATTTTGACAGGTGATAGGCCAAGTCGCCATTTACAAGCACACTATTATCACAATGTTTTCCCACCGTAGTATCACGCAAAATGGTCCCAGTGGGTACTAATTGCGGAAACCACGGAGCCCAATAAACTAAACCTCACCGTAGTATTTGACGCATTACGTAAATGTATATTTATTACGAAAATGTACATAGAAAGAAATTCATTAAACTTTATTTCCATTGGTACATGCTCAAGCACGATTTGAACCCTGTACTGACTGATACAGAGTCAAGCCCAGAGCTCAGTCTACTGAGATAGTCAAATTATTGCGTTTTATAAAGTATAACATCCCAACTACATAATTGCAAATATGAACATCTGTCAACCTCTCAATGTTTATAATCATATTTAGTTTATTTTTAGTATGTTATTAAAATTGAAAGCTAGCTGATAGAGTTACAAATTTTACAAACACAATTACAAATTATAAAATAAGTCATCATTGTTACAAGTAAGTAAACTAAAAATCAATAAGTACATAAAAGCACTTACAACCACTTGATGTAACTAAGCTAAACTGTTGAGTAATAGTGACTAATACTTGTAATTATGACCAATAAGCTTACAGTCTAAGGTAAAAAACTAACCTTCATGGTCATCTCTATGTTTTTCTGTGTGTTCACATCCATTACATCCAGAAGTCTGCGAGATCCGACACACATACGGACATCATTCACTGTGAAATTGTTTGTTGGCACCCTGAAATACACAGTTAATTAATATAACTATTACTCAATTCATTTCTTCATGAAGCATTATTAATATAGATGGGTGTTCAGTTCAATATGTTGTGAAAATAATTAGTTAATATTTTGTTAAAAAGGTTAAATAGTCAAGTGGAGAATGAATCTAGTCTCATTCACATATGTTACAGGAAGCAAATAATAAATCAGGAACTGATAAGTAATCAATACTAAAAAAATCATTATATTTTACATGTTAATTCTCAGTAACAGTGTAGATGAGTTAAAGAATTCTTTGGAACCTTATGATATACCTAAACCATAGGAAATTAGGGACATAAGTGTAAGCATGTATGTGAGTAAAATAAATCATAAAGAAATTACCTCAGGCCCAATCCAGACTTTTCTTTAAACAACAATGGTGTGCTGAACCCATTTTTCTGCAGGTACGAAATAGTCAGTTCTGATCCATTCATCTCAATGACAGATCCTGGATGTTCAAACTTGTCACAGTCCAGTTTGTCTGCAAGGGAGAACCCCCTGCCACCTTCCGCTTCATCATCACCCAGCGCCCATTCATCTGAGTATAGTTTACGCTGTTTGCGCTCACGCTGCAAAGAAATTGTTCAAGTTAAATAAAAACAAAATGTATATGAATGTACACACCAGTACATAAATTTTATAATTAACTATAAGACCTCTTTTAAAAAGAAGAAAATAATCTGTAAGTGTACTTGTTTTTATATAATATTTCACTTCTGTGCTACTCTGAGTCATAAATAGGACAAATAATTGCGTCTCCTAGTATGTCATAGGAAATATTGAAGACTATGGTAATTGGAATCTTTAGTCATCACACCATGAGTACTAATAATAGTTATGCTAAAAGAGACCAAGGTCCTGTCCATACCTAAAGGTAGAAAGAGATGTAAATAATAATAATCGAATGAAAAACTTTCATTGCAAGTTCGATCAATGAACTAAAATTATTTTATTCAGAGAGCAAAAACAGGTTTCACACATGTCATTGAATGGGTACAATGGCATTTATTTCCACCTTCCACTGTTAATGTGTTAACTCTATACTTAATCTGTGATGAATTGCTGAAAGATAAGTGAACGGTACAAAATGGAATGAAAATTTCAAGTTAAAAGTTTTATCTTGCTTACATAACAAACAACTATGATAACTATGCTAGGATGGCAAGCTATTTTGTTCTTAGCTATGTAATAAATAGAACAGCTTATTAAGCTTATTAGATACAGTAGTATACTATATGTGATATTCGTCCTGTGCTAGCCTGGCATGTAAAAACAATGTTAATCAACTGGTATTCTTTCTGGCATGGACTATGGGTAAATAGAATCTGTTTAGCTATAGGCCAGCCACAAATGTTCTATATGACAACACAACCACAATATTCATGCTAAAAAGTGAACTATGGTTCTGTCCACACAGAAAGGGATTAAAAGAAGTGAATATGTACGTATGAAAATCTAGATATTTTACATCAAAATAAACTTTTATAATTGTTTATTAAAGGATGGTATTCCCTGCTACACAATGGCAATAACATCACATTGTTTACCACCTGTCACATTTGTTGTTAGGCTCAAAGGAGTTATGAGTTTTCACGGACCATCTGGTTATTCAAACCTCTGAGTACCCCATATGGCATTCATGCAATTTGGTAACATTTTTAAAATAAGACTATTTATTGCAAAGTAAAGCATATAGCAGTAAGTTCCCTGCACCTAGGTATTACTGATAAAACTCATTGCATTTGTTAAAAGATTTAATGATAAACTGCACAAACTATAGGTATGAAAATTGAGCCACTCTTTAGAGTACATTGTTACTAAACAAAGAGTGAATTTGCAATAAGTGCTACACATTGTATCACAATAAATGATACTGATGGATATAGGACAGTTTATCTATAAATAATAAATTTCTGGGATGTTACAACTTGTCTAATGAAATAGTATGTATGCATTGTAGCTGTCTAAACTCCACAATGATGTGTATACATAGTTAATACTTAAATTATAAACAGACTACTTCTGAATTATTATCCTTACATTTGTATCAAATGTTTATTGTAGTGTTTCTATTCATTTAAAAGATATCTAATAATATTAAATATATTACAAAAAATAACATACAAAAACAAATTTTTTAAATTCCGTGAAATGATTACTGAAAGCTTCACTTTACAACCCCTCCATAAAGATGGATGGCTTTATCTTCATAAGTTGGGTCATAGCAGTAAAAAAAGTTAGATAAGGGCATCAAACCTGTTTTCTAAAGGACCAAGGACATTGAAAGTTTACCCATTGTTTACTCATGAGTGTCTTTATCAGAGGAAATACCCAAGTTACCAATCATTCTATTGCTCATCATACAAAATTAAAAAGATTATAAATATAGCCTAACTTGTTTAATGAATAAGAAATTAATTAATTAGGAAACTATCTCCCAATGCATTCAAGTACCTCCCTAGATATGAAATGTAACTCATTGTGTGATTGTTGTTATGTGAACATAATTAATAACTCTGAGTGGACAAAGATAGACTACATCAAAAATTCATGTCAATAATTTAGCCATTTTCATTTCATGTAGGTTTGTAGTTGTATTATTACAAAACACATGGATATTATAAATTATAAGAACATTGACACAAGTTGTAACTCCAATAATGACTGTCATACAGAGAAGCAATGTACAAACAAATGTGAACAGGGTCACCTCAAAATCTAAAACTGAGTGATAACTATTAATAGGATATTGAAAAGGCAATTAGGATTGCTTGTTAGTGCAGTGTCACACATAAAGCAAGCAATAATGCATAGAATTCATCAATGTAATGAATAAAGACGATTTCCAAAACATAAGATACGTAAATCAAATAACAATGTTATGAAAACATGGTGAACACTTTTTTGTTTTCGAGCATCGCTAAAAACGTCGCATTTCTCGGCGTGAGGCAAGTAAGCACAATGTAGAGCGGATTCAGCGTAGAAGTTTGAGTTGAACAATCATTCAAGGTAATAAAGTTGATTGCGGCTTGGCGAACGTGCGGAGCGCCCGATGCGCGGACCGCTCGCCTTTCTGCTCGTCCGTCAGTCGGCCGACGGAGCGCACTGCTCCCAGTCGGCTGTGCGGCTCACGTCACAATGAAAACGCCTCCGCTCGACGTATCTCAATACGAAGAGTTGCGCGATGCGCTTTTTTACCCCTAACTACACATCGAACACTATGAGCACGTGAATTACGATGACTATATCCTACAGTATGATGATCCCTCGCATGCGCTACTGCCCACAATAAGGCCGCGAGCACGATGAACACCTCGCGGTTGTCCTATCTTCACAAAAAAAATAAGTATCCCAACAGCTTTCATGGGCGTTCACGAACAAAGGATCAACACAAACAGCATTTCCCTTGAAGGATCAAACATAATAATGCAAACCAATCGATACCTGATGCAGCGATGCACCATTTCATGTTTACGTGATCCCAGATAAAGCCACCATGGCGTCACCCGGGACGAAAATATGTAAAATTGTAATTATTAGCACTCACCAACTGTCTAGCAACTTGCTTCTTACTGTTGGGCAGTGTTTCCGACATTGTTGAAATAGTCAGAAACACTGCACTTGTAATTTTACACTATTTTACGTAAATATTTTACACGGAGCACGAGAAAAAGCAACGCAATCCACCATTTGCAAAGAAGCACACTACTGCCAACGTCACGAAAAAGCAATCAGTCAAGTTTATTTTCCTGATGTTGGATACTTTGCTTGGTCCTTATTGGTTCACTACAAACGTGTAATGGCGGGATTATTTGAAACATGGAGCTCAGACGATAAAAATAGTATGGGATTTTTTAAATTTATTTTTATCGTGAAACCACATTTACTTATTCTATTCACTGACCGGAACATAGTAAGAATATACAAAACAGTAAGGATTTTTAAAAAATATACAGAAATGTGTTGTACATATTGTGTTGTATTCTATTGGAAGGTATTTTTTATGATATTTTACTTCCTTTCTCTACATTCTAAACTGTTATTTGTTGTTTTTGCAATGTTTCTCATCTTATTCATAATACGTAAACTGTTGAAATATGATAGACTTATTAAGATTATGCTTCATAAAAGCAGTGTCTCTGAGGATTCTGATATAATTGCATTAAATACTATTTCCTAAAAAAATATGTGGAATGAAGAAAACCTAAATAGAGGTTTCGTACATGATAAATTCGTGATAATCAAATTAAGTATACTTAACCTTTTTTAAAACGTTTAATTTTAATATTCAACTTTTATTTCAGTGTTATGAGTATTTTTTTATAAGATATTCCGGTAGGTAAATGTAAAAAGTGATATACCATAATTTTAATTAACCATCTTTCTATATATGAATAAACAGTGAATACAAGATATGCATATAATTCTGCAAAGCTTCCTTATGATCAATTAAGGGCATCGACATTGGGAGGAAACAAGTTATTAGCTTTTACGTTTACAACATCTGATTTATGTTGAAATACAAAAAAGAGTAGACATGTTTTTTAGTTATTTTCAGTGCTCTGTTTTATTTTGTATATTTGACTCTTTTGTGCCTTTAAGTGTGGGCAGGATCACGAAAACAATATAACCTCGTTCATTCGTTAATTTTTATATCAGGAATAGTGATGGGATATTTACCCATTGTCTGTTCTTATTGGCCCTTCAATAATCTTCATGAATGTTCCCTGAACTAAACATCTAAATATCGAAAAATAAAAATGCTGAAATGTTTATTTGCCCTTACAGAGTAGCCATGACTTCGAATTATCACCATTGACGATCACCACGATTTACCTTCAATTAACGTGTTACATTTTGAAATAAATAACAACGGTAGCGTTAGGTATAACATACCTAACAGTATAACATATTAGTGATGACGTAATAGTATGATATAGTTTGCATTTTTCGGTCCATCACCAAAGTGAAGCAACTCTGCACGTTGTCAGTATCTGAATGGGTGACCAACAACAGTAACAGTATAACAGTTATGATTAGTCAGATAACACCTAACGAAAACGGCACTTCTTTCAAGTATCAATATTATACTCGTTATCATCTACAATACTCGCTAGTTGCATAAACAGCAATATCCATGCAGGTTTGATGAAAAAGCAGCAACATCATGGTGTTAGGCGCAAGGACATTCTGGACCCAAGTCTAATAATGCGTTTTAGCACAATCCTATCAATATCACATCAGTAATAATATGAACTGTTAAGTTGGTAGTAGATAACAAAAGTAGAGTATCAAATTTCACTATTGCTGACAACATAAGTGTCACTTTTGCTAATCTACTACCAACTTCACACTGTCACTGAAGTGATATTTTGCAATAAGCATATGTGGACTTACGCCCCTGGTATCACGAGCTCATATACGCAAGTCATTACCCAAGCCTCTGACTACCCCAAAGGGGTAAATATTCGGGAAGCATGCATGTACGAAATGAACATAATATACATCACGTTGATTTTAAAAGGCTTATCACAGCAGCTACAACTACTTTTGTCATGTAGTTGCTGAGTTGTCAGTTAGTAACTACCATATTCTGATCAAAATGTAATACATAACGTATTCACGTCCTTAAATCCCTTTCGGAGTGGAAAGGACTGCGGAGTTATGACAATATCTCCTAAATTACTTTTTGCATGTTAAATAGAACATTGGTAACACAATGCTTGCCCATCAACCATTTGCCCCTAATCCCATAGTCACCTCCTACGGCATGCCGGGGAGAACGGCAGCTAGTTAGCATTCTACATAATCATCATTTAACATCCCCTATTTACGGGACTAGAAGGCAATAGTCACTTTTTATTTCACAGAACAGAAAAAAGATCCTTATTACACAACAATACAATACAAATAATTTATTGGTAAAAATGTTTATTGACATAATTGTATATCACAGTAAATCACTTAATTAACATTGACAATAGCCATATATAGAAGTTATCATAAGTTACAAAAGAGGATCCAACATTGTTTCATGATCTCAACATCTGTTACATGCGATATATAATTCTGGATATAGTTTATTTAACACAATATATAATATGGATCTTCAATACAACAAGTACATTCACGCGGAGAGGTCATTTTGGTCGAGGCGATGGCAATCCCTCACCAAACCTAAAGATAAACAACAAAATAAATAAAATTACAATTAAAATAAAAGAGTTCTACAACTTCATGATTCTTGAATCTGATATTAAGACATCTAGGGGTTTTGGTTTATTTAACAGCTAAATATTTAATAATAGGTTAATTATATTATTTTCTGTAGTGATAGAGCTTTATTTTTTGCTGCCATTTCGAAAGAGACATCTATTATCGAGAGAGTTAATCTTTAGGGGATGTGACAGTCACTTGTCCACTACCTCCACGAATTGATATAATTAAGATCAAATCAAATCAAATCATCAAATCAAATCAAATCAAATTTTATTTGCAAACACACGTATTCACTGTTGTTACAAATGGTATAAGGTACAGTGTGTTCGACCGTATCAGGCATGCAAATTAACATAATTTTGTTGAATGCTTTTCACCTAATTGACAATAAACATGCAATACATATTATTAAATTGATTATGGAATTATAGTAAAGTCAAAAATTACATGTCTAGGTTAGGATATATTTATTAATAATTGTCATATAACATGCATTATTAATTATTTTATTTAGAATGTCAATATTAAAATAGTAATAAAATAATATCTAATTAAATAAAATGTCATATTTATGATATATATTCTTAATGGAAATATATTGAGTCCTCTAATTGATCATGCAAATATTCAGACACCGTATAGTAAGCCTTATCCAGAAGGAACTTCGACAGCCTTAATTTAAAAGCGTATAATGTGTCCGCATTTCTAATGGCACCTGGTAGCTTATTATATATGACAGGTATCATAGCGACAATACTTTTTTTGCTTTTGGCATAATTGAACTGTGTATATTCTAATATATTCCTACGGCGTTGACTCTGTAGAGTCTTAAATAAGTGAGAGTTTCTTCGTACGAAGAGACCCACCTCCATTATATAAATGCATGGCAAAGTCATTAATCGCAATGCTATAAATTTGGGCCTACAACTGTCAGGGGGATAAATGCCACAAATTGTTCGAATACACTTCTTCTGAAATTTAAATACCGCCTCAGATCCAGTAGAGTTACCCCAGAACAATATTCCATATCTCAGTACTGAGGCCACGTACCCATGGTATGATGCCAAAAGAGCTTCCATTTCCACCTTATGTTTCAGTCTAAATAACGCATAGGCATGGGAATTTAGTTTCTTACATAGATGTTCAGTGTGTACGTTCCATGACAACGACCCATCTATATACAGACCCAAGAACTTTGTACTATCTACATGTTTTAGTATACTATTTTCAATTATAATGTCAGTGTTATTCTGTTTATTCATGTCAAAGTTAATTTTAAATGTCTTTTCCAAATTAATTTTTAAGTCATTAGTTGTAAGCCAATCTATTATTTTTGTCAAAGTTTTTTTTATTTCCGAGTTTATGCTTTGATTATCTTTTTCTCTAAAAATTAGTGTACAGTCATCGGCAAATATGACACATTTATTTTCTGTTGCATTTGGCATATCGTTAATATAAATAGATGACTAAGAATATATTATGTATAAAGGTTCTATACAACCTGGAGGGATAAGATAACATATATACATATATTCACGTCTCTACGTCCCTAACGGGATAGGCAGAGACTATCAATCGCCACCTGGAACGATCCTGATAAATCTCCCTTGCTTCACTCAAACCCATTAACCTTCTCATACATGCTCTTCTGTTCTTCACACTACGTACTCTAAATGTCTCTCTAATTTTACCTGTACATATATGTTCTACGCGGCATACCCCGTCCAACTCTACCTTCCACTTTGGTTTTATAAATTAATCTGAGATTACATGATTATATCTAAATATAATATTATTTATTCCTCATTAGTTAGTTATCTCTTAAAGATATTCTATAATAATTATAACTAGGATCTTCTATACAACAATCACTGTTCACAATACTATCACATTTAACGTAATCCGTATAATTTCTTATCCAGTCTAGATAGAGCTTTAGATACCTATCACCTGGATCTAGATCTAAGTGTCCCAAACAGAATATTCTATAGGCATCTTCCCCATACTTTCCTATACCTATCAAATCGCTAGCTCTACGCCATTTAGCCGAAATAAACTGGTAACTTAATCGCCAAATAAGGGAAGCTCGCTTTCTGAGGCCTATTTTATCAAAATATACTTCCATATTAGCAGGATTATCTAACAAAACTTCGTAGGGAGTTGGGTATTTATCGAAAAACTCCTTCATAATTGGACGAGCAATTCTGCCGCTAGTCTTGTTTAGGAAAATTGTTGCTACTAACATAGCCCAAGGATTCTCGCAAAATTCTTCCTCGATTACATAATGCGGTGACACTGGCAGCGTTCTTGGTGTTATATTGTAGAAGGGCTTTAAATTGAAAGGTTCAGGCTCGTTTAAACACAAATCAGACACTAGAAGTTCGTTCAATTCACTGTCACTTGTTTTCTGATTTTCTGGCGTTTGGTTTAGTTCGTTACACGGTTGATAGATGGCTTTAGTTGGACTAGCCGCATCTAAATATTTGTCTTCAGGCTTGAAAAATCTGCTGATACATTCTTGAGGATTCTCTTCATCATCTGCACCGGTTGCGCCTTCCATATTAGATCTGAAACCATAAGGAAACATAGTTATAGATTACGAATGCGGACGAAGGGTTAATTAACTGAAAATACAATAGTGATCTCTTCCCGCTTTCTATGTCAATTACATACATATACATTCACGACCTTTAATGGGACAGAACTTCGAAATATAATATATCCTATGTCACTTTTTAGCACGAATATCGGGGTTGTGATGTGACATGATTAGTGACAGGTTGGTTTTCATTACCCATTAGACTCCATTGACCCTTAGATACTTAGTCGCCTCCTACAAGATGCCGGGAGGAACGGCAGCTACTTAAGCATTATTTTTACGTCCCTTGCGTAAGGACATGTTATGATATTTTATTGAATCAACATTACTAAATAACATTTATACATATTACATATATTATGAAGAATTTAACCGACCAAAATCTTTTCAATATAATATCTATTTTATACTTCAATCGATACTGCTAAGACTCTTCGCCCGATGTGACCGTACAAACGAGACAAAACTACTACAAAACCAAACTAATATTATCTAAGTTTCTGGAATGAATCATATCCGGAGCAAACATAGATTGTGAATCTTTCCAGGGGCCCAAGTCTACTAATGCGTTTTAGTACAATCGTAATTCAATATCACTACAGTAACAGTGTAAAATTGTTTGTGGATTAGTAAAAGTGACAAATTTCCCCACTGTTGAAGCGAAATTTGACACTTTAGGCTATAGTATTTTATTATCTGTGCTTTAGGTAATCCACTACCAACTTCACACTATTGTTATCACTACATACTGAACTACGATTGTGCTTAAGTATAATGTCTTGGGCCAACAGTTTAAGTGAGGAAGCTCGTAGGGTGCAGTGAAAGTCAGGTATCATTACTATGATGATCATATATGAGTATGCGTCTAAAGGAAAGATTTGTCCATAGGGAAGAATATATTATTGCGAATGTGTGCGGTATATAGTATTACATTATCTGTTATAGATGTTAATTAAAATAAAGAAATATTGGTATTTATAATTGTATATTTTTGAGGTTATAAATTTATAATTTTATTGTAAGTGTGCGTAAAATAGTCAGACTGACATTACTATTAGATTATCTATGACATGACAGGTAATATGTACCTGCGAAGCTACAAATAATGTAACTATTTTTTGCTTTATAACTTGCGTTCTTTTTTGTAATCTATGAGTTCTAAATAAATCTTTTTTTTTTTATTCCTATTCTTGTACTAAATTAAAATAGAGCAGAAATCTTGAAGACACATTATTATCGGGGTGGTATCGTGATGACCCCAATATGGAATACTGGTGACATTATCGCCAGATTATCGCTTAACCTGTATAGTATTATATTATCTGTGGCTTAACCATAGCTTCTTAGGCACGTTCAACTACTTACTAGAGTACCCGCCACATAAGGTGGCAGTTGGAGGCGTCGCCACAGTCGCGTAATCCAGTGTTACCAGTAAACACGCCAAAACTAGCACTCACTGTGCCATACGGCTCGATACATTATATTGAGGTTTCATTTGTAACGATCTTTGGTTGCAGAGCTATAAACTCAAATAAAACAAATTAATATACCAAAGTCAAAAGTCAAAATATTTTTATTCAAAATAGGCCCTATCATAAGCTCTTTTTGAAAGTTATTTTATGATCTAAGTACAAATTAAAAAAAACTATATATTGACAAAAGGAATATATATGAGTGAAGTGGAAGGGCGGTTACGTAGGGGCCGGCCTAATAAGACATATATGTAATAGTCAGATAGACGCTATATTGAAAAAAGGTGACGTTAGGAGTACCTATAACCGCCGAGAGTGTATTAGAGAATGTATGAATGTCAATGAAGTGAAAGTGGTCTGTCAGGATCGGGACAAATGGGGATCCGTGATCTCTGCCTACCCCTCTAGAGGGAATCAGGCGTAATGTGTATGTATGTATGTAAAAAAACTATTTCAAACATGGCACTGAGCATTGTCTTTACATATTTTTACCGAGGTTAGTTCACCAACCATTTCGGCCGCTCAAGATGCCACGTCATGAAGACCACGACCGCTCTGATAAGAGCGTAACGATTGAGAAGAAGAAGTTCAGCGGAGACCCTTGGAGAAGAACTAACAAGAAACTCCAGAAATCAATTTATTATAATCACCCTTAACAAACATAAAAATGACAAAGAGTGGGCAAAAAACACAACGCTGGTAATACTAAATTTACCTTTCATACAAAATAACACGCAATGGCGGAAACGTCAACTTTAGTTCCAAGTTTGGCTACTGCCACCTTATGTGGCGGGTACTCTATGACTCTCTCTAAAAAATAGGGTACCAGTACCAGGAAGGGCGGTTACGTAGGGGCCGGCCTAATAAGACATATATGTAATAGTCAGATAGACGCTATATTGAAAAACGGTGACGTTAGGAGTACCTATAACCGCCGAGAGTGTATTAGAGAATGTATGAATGTCAACGAAGTGAAAGTGGTCTGTCAGGATCGGGACAAATGGGGATCCGTGATCTCTGCCTACCCCTCTACAGGGAATCAGGCGTGATGTGTATGTATGTATGTAAAAAAACTATTTCAAACATGGCACTGAGCATTGTCTTTACATATTTTTACCGAGGTAAGATCAGCGGAGACCCTAGCTTGGAGAAGAACTAACAAGAAACTCCGGAAATCAATTTATTATAATCACCCTTAACAAACATAAAAATTACAAAGAGTGGGCAAAAAACACAACGCTGGTAATACTAAATTTACCTTTCATACAAAATAACACGCAATTGCGGAAACGTCAAATTTAGTTCCAAGTTTGGCTACTGCCAGCTTATGTGGCGGGATCTCTAGATGTATATGTTACTTTTTAATTTGGTTTTGTGACTGGCACTAGGCAAACAATCCTGAAAGCCGGAGTTTCTTGTTGGTTCTTCCCCGAGCCTGGGCTTCTGAACCAACGGTAGAATTTCAATGCCTAGAGACAACCAATATCAGGTAAATGTTTTGACTTTCAATGAATGTACTGTACTTGTACTTATGTTGAATGAAAACATTTAACTTTGACCTTATAGAAGCTAGTTATTTTTAAACACTTGATTTATACTCATTTCATTTACTGTATGAGACAACGGCCTATGCAACTGGGTCGAAACGACGGGTGATATAAAGGTATCTATATCTTTATTAATTAATTAATTTATTTTATTTTGTTTTTGTATAGTAAATAAAATGAGTATAGAAACTATTATGCATCTTATTTACAACCCAGACTCACCAAAACTTAGTGCTTTAGTATGTTATGTTTCACCTATCATCAATCACTAGAATCCTAAGCTACAGTTTGAAGATGATTCGCAAAAACGGCTCTTCACTCCCACATTGTTAGTCTTTATGGCTCTATGGTAGGTATTCCCAAAAAAACATAATAGATGCTTTTTGCAGTCTCAATATTACGTACGACTCCATTTTTTGTCAATGATTCAGCGAATTACGAAACAATCTTAATGATTACTGAGAATCTCAAGTTTTGTATACATCCTTAAACTTGATACGAAGCAAAGTTATTATAATTATGAATGTATGCATTTATATAAACTTGCAACGTTATGAATGAAACGTGATGAAACCTACGTATTGTTATGAATAGTTAATATCTGAATCTACATGACTGATGTCTCATAGTATAGTAGCTCTCTAATGAAACGTGAACTTTGATTAACCCAAAGCTTTAGTTGGTAAGTACACTCAAACCATTAACTGCAAAATATATGCATATCATTCAAGCCATTACATCTTTTAATTGTGTGCAATTTAATTTCCTTATTACGTATTTTACAGTATTCGATATTATAAAATACCGTCTTTTTTTGTCTGCTTATAGTGAGCGGATGTCGAGTGGTCAAAGTCCAATCGAGGTTCAAAGTTCAAGTTATGGTCCAAAAAGAGACCTTTACGAATTGTATGGATGCCAAACGTTAGTGTACCAATCTACATATGTCAGGACCTCGATTTCAGTTAACCCTTTTCAAGGGTTCGTCTATAATGAATATATAAATAAGATTAAAAATCACTGTATATACATCTGATTTACGTTAAGATTTATATTGCATCTAGACTTATATATAGTACTTTTTTGATGTTTGTTTTTAATACTACTCAAATTATTAAGTCGTTCAATTTGTTAGCGATCAATCCGTTACTAAAGCATTAAGTATTATAAGCTTTGGTTCGCAGTGTTTAATGCGCTACTTCAGTACCTATTAAGTAAATACAAGCCGTTAATACCAATAACACTCATTACTTATAACATTCACTCCAAGTATAACAATAACAATTGCTCTATTCAACGCCTTTATAACGTCCGATTCATAATCACACCTTTGACGTTGATCAGTTACAATATCATCAATTGCCTAGCATGGCATGTAATGACAACAATGAGTTAGTAAATGGACACTCGACGTTCATTAGTTCTCAGGAGTCCATCTGACGTCAGACTGACGCTCTTCAGTAAAAATAGGAAACTATTGGCACTAGAATACTAGAAGTGTTGGGTCAATACTTGGTTAACGGTATTGTGAGGATAGCGGTAGTCGAAGGATATGAGTTCGGTTGATTGTTACGTGGGTTCGATTTTATTATAAATTTGTCGTTGTAGTGTATGTGCTAAAGAAAGATCGTGCTTCTAACGACCTAGGGACAAAATGGCGTCCTAAACTCGACAGTTATGACAATAGAGACTGATCATAGTATACCTCTGGAGCTCTGTCCACCTCGAAAGGGATATAAGGACACGAGATTGATGTTTGTGCCTTTACGTCATGTATTCTACAGTTAAAACAATATGTTTCTTGTCTATACATAGATTATTTAGTAAAAATGACACTTAGTGCATCCTTAGTAAATCTGCGCTCGTTGACAGGAAAAGCATAAACAGACAGACAAACAAGCCACTTAATATCAAGCATCTAAGCAAGTAACATTTAACGCTTTCTTTGAATTGCAAATGAAACCTTTAACCGGCAGGCCTTAAATATCAGCCTTACTTTCTCTTCCTGCCAGCCTTAATGCAAATTCCCTCTAGAACATACTGAATACTGCGCAAGTATCGATTCCTTTCGATGTAGATAGGCCACGTTTTAATCGATTAACACATCGCGTGACAACACTTCAGTGATTCATCTCGTCTTGAATCGATATTATTTCACTCGAGATTAATTTTCTCCACGCGGTAAACTTACTTACTAGCTGACGACCAGCCGCGCTGGTTAGTCGTGCCGCGACGATTCGATTCAACGATACATCGAACTGAGAACAACGAAGTTTTTAAAGTGCGATATATTAGAAGTGGATTTTAGAGTATATTTTGACGCGGAAATATATTTTTTTATTGTGTTTTAATTGTATGTGCTAAGGTCAAGGTTACACATGCATATATTTACAGACTGTGAGTTAGGCGGTTGAACGTTATCAAACATCACAAATTGGGTGAGTCCAAGCGTTTGTTGACGGAAGGTTTTCGGCAATTAGGAGGCTTTTGTTCTCAAGCACTTATGATCTAATGGAAACGTATTTAGTTAAGCATTGTTATTTATATTAGAAGACGATTGAGTAATGAGAGACTCAGTTGAAGGCTTTGTGTTCCAACTTGTATTTTTTAGGCAATGGGACTTCTAAAATAAATATATATATAGACTCGTGTACATGAACATACGTATGAGTATGTATGTTCAATCATATATAATTTAAATAATTCACGGTGAAATGAACGAATTGATTGAATTGAAATGACTACCTAAACGAATTGATTTATTCGTGTAAGAAAATAATACTTTCCGTAACTTTGTTTAAATTGTAAAGTTTTGCTATCAGTAAATAGTAATATCATAAGCCCCTTTCTGATCCTGGCATACTTAACTATAAGAAACAAAGTCTATATTCTCTGTTTACCCTCAAAAGTGAAACGGGCGTTATACATACACACATTAGTACTTAAGTTAAGCTGTGGAATGCGGATTATTCTGCACAATGGTATCGTCCGGTTTTTTATTGACATTTGTTCCGTGTGGTTTTAAGTTTGCTACTTAAGTGTTTTACTTTTAAGCTCAACTACATAAACAGTTCTGGCATTGACTGTTCTCAATGACATAAATGATATGTAAGTACACTCATCACGTCTGCCTAAAATGATCTAATAGATCTTTTAAACATAAAATATAGGTTAACTTTTGGTCTATACCAAACCGAGAATTAGCTGGAGGATTTCAGAAAATTTGGTTATAGCTAAATAAGTTCGTGAAACGCAGAGTTGAACGGGTTAGGCCGCGTAGAATATATAATATACAGATCATATTAGAGGCATTCTTCTCAATCGTGTGCGTAGTGTGAAGAACAGAAGAGCATGAATGAGTAATTAATGGCAGTGAGTGAAGCAAGAGTGATGTGAAAGATCAAGATCGTTTTAAGTGGCGATCGATTGTCTCTGCCTATCCCATTAGGGACGTACAGGCGAGAATATAATTATGTATGTATGACTATAGGTCGTATATGTATCTCTTAGTTTCGATTTACTTATACGAGAAGAGTAAGTCATAAAAATATTCACTTCATTCCCGCTTCCCAACAGAAAGAAATCACTGAATTTCATTGTACCCGATACTAGTTTACGAGTTCTCGTATGTTTTACACTCATACATATTCTATAGTCAAATGTTACTTCTAAAATCACCATATTTATCATTAATTTCATCTTCATACGTCTTATAATAAGTGATCTCTTTGAGAACAACTGAAGAGTACTAAGTGACGTAAATATAGGTGATAATTACTATTATCGGAGCAAAAAAGGACATTATTCTATTCCATTGTTATATAAGTGAATCAATAGGTAGAAACCCTTTCGTTTGCCCTTTATTACGTAAAATTATTCACGCAATGCTAAGTATCGATTTACGTATTTATCTATCGATATTTTATAATAATAGTTATATGTATTTAGGACACTATTACACCAATTGAACTAGTCCCTTGGTAAGGTCATTTAAGACTTGTGTTGTTGTATTGTTATGATAAAATAATAGCTGTAAGGGAAAACATATAGGGTAAATCAGCCTATTCCTCGGAAAATGACACATTATTTGCTGGTTACATAGTATACCGAGAGTCCTGGGGCTCAGGTCTGCTAATGCGTTTTAGCACAATCGTAGGTCAATATCACATCAGTAATAGCATGAAGCTGGTAATAGAGTAGCAAAAGAGACAAATTTAACGAGACGAATTTGCTAGAGTATATTAGTAGTGATTTTTTTTACCTTAATGTAGAGGAGAAATTGTTTGGCGGTTATCGAGCATAAACCGACAACAATATTTTAGATTGATGTCTTCACAACTCTGATAGTGACGATTTAAGTGACCGAGTAGGTAATTGAAGATGATCAAGTCATCTTGAATAAGTAATAAAAAAGAAAAACACATATTTCTAGTTCGATTGCTACTTATACAATGCTCTCGTTAAATGTTATATGTATTCTAATATATATGTAGTTCATTTCTGATGATTGGTGAATTCATGAATTACTCTAAACTCTAATACATATAAGAATAACAGTTAATATTAGTCAATATTGGAGTGATTTCATTAGTGTGCGATTAGCCAACTAAGCGACTGCACGTGTGAAATTTCGTGAAGACATAAATCGATAACTGTTGTTCTCGAGAACCTATTTTAAGAAAGACTAGATCATTTCTATCCCTACAGAGTAGACTGAACATTGGAATCATAATAGCGCCTCACCTTTACATATACCATAGCTATGGAAACAGTAAAAGCATTAATGATTGTAAAATAATGCTAATTAGCTGTCATTCTTCCCGACATGTCGAAATCTATTGGGCGATGGGCTAGCGAATATTGACACTCTTATAGATCATCACACAATAGACTCATTCACCCCTAGTCAATTCCTACGACATACTAGAAAGAAATGCAGCTAGTTACCATTAAATTTAGTTCCTAGTAACACGTGACATGGTAACAATAACTTTCATTAACATTTTGACACCTGTTCGTCAATATTGAACTCGATACTTCTTAACCTAAATTCGCCTAGAGAAAGGTAGAGTAAAGTAGGTAGTATACCTGTCTTCAATTGAAAAAAAAGCCTGTAGACTTACTACTGGTTATAGGTGTGAACCGTTAGTTTGCCCCTAATAGTAGACTAAGTAATAATAGTAGACTAGGTGTGAATTCCACTGCCACATATCAAGTACATGTACGTTCACGTCATATTATCCCTTTCGGAGTGAACTGGACCTCGGAGACTCAATAATACCTTGGTCACTTGCTAGCATTAATATTGGGGTTGTGATCACATATGGAACATTGGTGACAGGTTGCTAGCCCATCGACCAAGAGATTCTATTTACCCCTAGTCCCTGAGTCGCCTACGTAATACCGGGAAGAACGGCAGCTAGATAGCATGCCTTTTAAGTATCAGATTTATGGATATGAGTAGAATTTATTATTATTATTAATACGAGTACTTATTCTGTAACATGTTAGTCTACCACTGTCGCTAAAATATTACATTGGCAAAAGTTGATATGATTCAATTTTCAAATTTCAATAGGATTAACATACTTTGAGGGCAAGTTAGAAGAAGATGTCTCTCCCTAATTATGATTTATTAAATAACTGTTTGAGCAAAATCACACCAAGTCTTCATTGTCAGTGTGTGTGACCTTTAAATATTTCTTATCCCGATAAACAATCGTGTATCACTTATAAATTACTCAAAAATATTATAAAATAACATAAAGCTTTAAAAATGGCATGTTATTTCCTTCGACGTCTAATAAGTAAAGCAAAACATAAATTGCTCAATCATAGAAACATTGTTGCTAGGCAATATGTACATATTATAATAATATAGTTGGGCTAGCAACCTATTCCATTGTATACCTATTGGAAATAAATGAATCATCTAACAATGAAAATCATGCGACATGTGTTAAGAATTCCTCTAAATAACACACAAGTTTTATCGTTCTAATCTGAGGTGTAATGGTATAAATACATACCTTTATTCTTAGCGCTAAATAGATGTTTATCTTCTCGGTATCGTTAGAGAGGAATAAAGAATTAAGGGTAAAAAAAATATTAAAGGATTGGTTAACCTTTAGAAATATTATATTGTATAAACAAATGGCTTCACATCACCAAATTAAAGGTCCCGGGAGATATTATTCTTTAAGTTTTATACACTCTGAAGGGACTAAAATGACATTATACATATTTGATATATGGATATTAACACCAATATTCTATTATATATTCTATTCTATTATATATAGTTGTTATAATAGAATATATAATATTCTATTATAACAACCTAAACCATTCTACAGGTGACTGAAAATATATTATTGTATTTTTTAACCACCCTAAAAGGACACACGTATAAGTTGATAGATATTATTGTGTCCATGATCTATCCAACTTAATAGTGAAAAAGGACGTGAATATATTTGTTATAGGTATTAGGTATTATTCAGTCTCCAAAGAGCAGAAGTTACAAGCCCATTAGACCAGACATTATGTAAGACGATTATGCAAACTTTGTTTTCAACTAGGTAGGTATGCTAGATGCAAATAGAGCCTAATTAGACGTTTGAATTTAGTCTTTGTGAAGCGACATCTATTTTGTAAAGTATGTAACTACATACATACGTAGAACGTTACGTATATTTCGGCTCAATAAGACATATGACAGTCTGATAGACGATACATTGAAAAAGACTGACGATAGACGTACCTATACCCACCGAGTGTGTATGTGTGTCAATGAAGCGACAGTGGTTTGTCACGATTTGGACAAATGGGGATTCTAGATGTCTGCCTACCCCTCTATAAAGAAAGGGTAGATACGATAGTAGTGTCACGTGGAAACTTCATACCTGAATGAAACAATTAACAATCAATCGATATCGAATCGATTCTTATTATGACTACCACCATTGCAAACATGACAATATAAAGGGAGGATAATATAAACGAACATATAAAGAAATATAAGCAGAATAAAACATAAAAGAGTTACAATAGAAGTTCTGATATATAGTAAGAGAAAAACAAAAGATCTGTGAAATTGATTTTCTCAGTCACTTTTTCCAATAAGATTAAATAAACAAAACCTCGGCTATGTACTTAATCGTAAGCGTAAAAACATATTTACGATACCAAAACACAAAAAGGCTATAAGATAGTAAATATATACAAAAAGACAAAAACAAGCGCGTTCACGACCATTAACCATGCGGGGTAGTCTGAGGTGTCTATCTCCGCAATTGCGAAGGTCTATGGCCACATCGAACCCACGTGTTGACCAGATAGTCAGTACTCAATGAGACAGGTGGTAAGCCATGTCGCCATTAACAAGCACTAACTATTACCTGTTCGGGGAACAGGTAGGTTTCCTCACGATGTTTTCTTTCACCTTAGTACTCGACGCATTTCGTAAATGTATTTTTAGTACATATGTACATAGAAATTCGTTAAACTTCATTTCCATTGGTACATGCTCAAGGTGCTCAAGGATTTGAACCCTGTACCCCCTGATACAGAGTTAAGCCCCAAACAACTGAGCTAAGTCGAATTTATATATTTATTAATATAACCTTTAAGTAAACATCGGGATAGAAATTAAATCATGTAAATTTATTTATCATTAACGTCGTACGTGAGTCACCCTAAGAGGAAATCTTTTCGTAACAAAAACACACTTGTAATTACAATTCAATAAATCATAAAAAATAATATCATTATGTACTCGCAGAGGGATTACATTAGAAGTGCCTATAACTGCCTGCAACGCAGAATGTTGTTGTTTATGATGTATTAAAATCCATTACCCAGTCTACTCTCTAAAAGAACTGGGGCTTAACTCCACTAATGCTGTTAACAAAATATCAGTACAATATCAGATCTATTATTGGCAAATTGCGTATGCACTACCAACTTCACACTATTACTAATCTGATATTGAACTGCGTTTAGTAAAATCACAATCGTAGTTCGATAGCAGTTATAATAGATAGGTGTGAAGTTGTTAGTGTAGAAGCTAAAGTGTAAATTTTTTGCATTGGCGTTAAAAGTTTATCATTCTATAGAAAGTAAGTAAGTGTAAGTTGGCGTTGTTTAAAGTTTATCACTCTATAGTTTCATGCATGTACATATGAGCAATAAACGTAACTAATTGAGATATAACAGAGAGTGCAATAAAATATACACAGCTGATTATTATGCTAATCACATATTTATACTCAAAATACTACTTCAGACACATAACACAACTCTTTTGACGTTTCAAAACAAAAGAAATGAAACAAAAGACGAGACATAAATTGGGATAGTCCATTTATGTTGGACTTACCTACGAACCAAATTTGCTTCATGGACTTATATATATTATATATGCATGTATTGGTAATTAGTAAATAGCAACAATAATATTGAATCTTTTTCGGAAACTTTCCTTCAAAAAATAAGGAGTCTGTTTGTGTGTAATCCATTTGGAAAATGCTAAATATTCAGTAAGTTATTACTATCTAGGTATAATACATAATGACATCTATGCACTAGTCTTGACATCTTCCTAGCTCATAACCTCATAAATTCCATTTATTTATTGATGATGCTGAATAACTGCACAATGTTAATATTTACGATCGTCTACACCGATGCGGTAATATAGACATAAAAAACCACTTATGGTCAACGTGTGGGTTTATGCAGGAAGAACTGACTTCGTACCTACAAGTATGTGATCGATTTAGCGGTCTACTGGCTATAGTTGACTTGGTCTGCATTCGCATTAAGAAAATTGTGACGTCATGTCACCATCATTTGTCCAATGAAATTTAGGAAGGGCTGTTCTGCAATTGGTCAATGTTACTTGTTTTACCGGTGTGAAGTTATCTGCCAAAAGTTATCTGCCAATATAACCCGACCAAATTAAATTTTTTTTGTTCAAATTTGGTAAATCGATGTATTGTATTAAAAATCCATGCTAAATAGGCTAATTATAATAAAAAACACTTCCTCAATGATTAAAGATGCATTATAATTGATATCTATGAAGAAATATACTATATTATCGTCATAATGACTTGTTCTTCATGCACTATGAATTTATGACCGTAACATAGTGAAATTACACATATGACTTAAAAATCTATATGCAATAGCACGTGCTGATAAAATGCTATCACGCCATAGCATATTCACCCCCCGCTACTAAGCAAAGGGTAGACAATAAGCTGAAGAAACAGAATAACAAATATTTGAAATATGTTTTCCAATATAACATGACATCTGGCCATTTAGCCACCTCGTACACTATATCGAATATAATTCTAATTCAGGGCTATCCATTGGTATAAATATCATCCCCCTGTGAAGGGACTGAGGGGTCGAAATTCACGTCGGAATGTATCTATAAAATGATTTTCGTACTTTCCTCACAAATATTCAAATAAACCTTGTGAAAATCACATCTAGTCAAAAACAACTAACATCATAGGACTAGAATAAAGCCACTTATCTAATGACATAATATTCATCCCCCATGGTGGGGTATGGGGGTGGCAATACGCAAATGATATAAAAATGGCCAATTTTCCAAATCACTTTTTCCGCTATATCTCAAAAACTGTGTTTTTAGCCAACATAAGCGGCTCACGAGAGATAGATCTTGTCATTTGCTATCGATTGACATATAAATCATCAGCCTATCTAGGGGCTGAGGGGTCGCCATCAGACTTGGAAAGTTATCAGCCAATTACGTTGCAGCGCTGAATAGCCTGTATCTCCCTAACTGTTTATTTAGCCATTATCATCTTTTGACTGGAGTAAATTAACTAGTAGTGCTATGTAATGACACAGACTTCATCACCTTTAAGTGGGGTGGGGGGTTGGTAATACATCGAGGAAATAAAAATGACGATTTCTTAGGAAATTAGTTTTTCTGTCATAACTCAAAAACTGTGTTTCTAGCCAACATAAGCGGCTCATCAGAGATAGATCTTGTCATTTGCTATCGATTGACGTATAAATCATCAGCATAACTAGGGGCTGAGGGGTCGCCATCAGACTTGGAAAGTTATCTGCCAATTTCGTTTTGTCATACGATCAGATTCGTTCGTCTGCCCCTTCTAAGCCGCTCATTCAGCCAACATTAGCTACAGTCATACAATCAATATTACTCTGCCCTATCTTATGACATAGGTTGTATCCCCTATAGTGGGGTATGGGGGTGGCAATACGCAAATGATATAAAAATGGCCAATTTTCCAAATCACTTTTTCCGCTATATCTCAAAAACTGTGTTTTTAGCCAACATATGCGGCTCATGAGAGATAGATCTTGTCATTTGCTATCGATTGACATATAAATAATCAGCATAATTAGGGGCTGAGGGGTCGCCATCAGACTTGGAAAGTTATCAGCCAATTACGTTGCAGCGCTGAATAGCCTGTATCTCCCTAACTGTTTATTAAGCCAAAATCAACTTTTGACTGGTGTAAACCAGTTAGTAGTGCTATGTGTTGACATAGACATCATTCCCTTTAAGTGGGGTGGGGGGTTGGTAATACATCGAGGAAATTAAAATGACGATTTCTTAGGAAATTAGTTTTTCTGTCATAACTCAAAAACTGTGTTTTTTGCCAACATAAGCGGCTCATCAGAGATAGATCTTGTCATTTGCTATCGGTTGACGTATAAATCATCAGCATAACTAGGGGCTGAGGGGTCGCCATCAGACTTGGAAAGTTATCTGCCAATTTCGTTTTGTCATACGATCAGATTCGTTCGTCTGCCCCTTCTAAGCCGCTTATTCAGCCAACATAAGCTACAGTCATACAATCAATATTACTCTGCCCTATCTTATGACATAGGTTGTATCGCCTATAGTGGGGTATGGGGGTGGCAATACGCAAATGATATAAAAATGGCCAATTTTCCAAATCACTTTTTCCGCTATATCTCAAAAACTGTGTTTTTAGCCAACATAGGCGGCTCATGAGAGATAGATCTTGACATTTGCTATCGATTGACATATAAATGATCAGCATAATTAGGGGCTGAGGGGTCGCCATCAAACTTGGAAAGTTATCTGCCAATTACGTTGCAGCGCTGAATAGCCTGTATCTCCCAGACTGTTTATTTAGCCATTATCATCTTTTGACTGGAGTAAACCAACTAGTAGTGCTATGTAATGACATAGACTTCATTACCTTTAAGTGGGGTGGGGGGGTTGGTAATACATCGAGGAAATAAAAATGACGATTTCTTAGGAAATTAGTTTTTCTGTCATAACTCAAAAACTGTGTTTTTTGCCAACATAAGCGGCTCATCAGAGATAGATCTTGTCATTTGCTATCGGTTGACGTATAAATCATCAGCATAACTAGGGGCTGAGGGGTCGCCATCAGACTTGGAAAGTTATCTGCCAATTTCGTTTTGTCATACGATCAGATTCGTTCGTCTGCCCCTTCTAAGCCGCTCATTCAACCAACATAAGCTACAGTCATACAATCAATATTACTCTGCCCTATCTTATGACATAGGTTGTATCCCCTATAGTGGGGTATGGGGGTGGCAATACGCAAATGATATAAAAATGGCCAATTTTCCAAATCACTTTTTCCGCTATATCTCAAAAACTGTGTTTTAAGCCAACATAGGCGGCTCATAAGAGATAGATCTGGTCATTTGCTATCGATTGACATATAAATGATTAGCATAATTAGGGGCTGACGGGTCGCCATCAGACTTGGAAAGTTCGAATCTGATCGTATGACAAAACGAAATTGGCAGATAACTTTCCAAGTCTGATGGCGACCCCTCAGCCCCTAGTTATGCTAATGATTTATACGTCAATCGATAGCAAATAAAAAGATCTATCTCTGATGAGCCGCTTATGTTGGCTAAAAACACAGTTTTTGAGATATAGCGGAAAAAGTGATTTGGAAAATTGGCCATTTTTATATCATTTGCGTATTGCCACCCCCATACCCCACTATAGGGGATACAACCTATGTCATAAGATAGGGCAGAGTAATATTGATTGTATGACTGTAGCTTATGTTGGTTGAATGAGCGGCTTAGAAGGGGCAGACGAACGAATCTGATCGTATGACAAAACGAAATTGGCAGATAACTTTCCAAGTCTGATGGCGACCCCTCAGCCCCTAGTTATGCTGATGATTTATACGTCAATCGATAGCAAATGACAATATCTATCTCTGATGAGCCGCTTATGTTGGCTAAAAACACAGTTTTTGAGTTATGACAGAAAAACTAATTTCCTAAGAAATTGTCATTTTAATTTCCTCGATGTATTATCAACCCCCCACCCCACTTAAAGGGAATGATGTCTATGTCATTACATAGCACTACTAATTGGTTTACACCAGTTAAAAGGTGATATTGCCTAAATAAACAGTTAGGGAGATACAGGCTATTCAGCGCTGCAACGTAATTGGCTGATAACTTTCCAAGTCTGATGGCGACCACTCAGCCCCTAATTATGCTGATCATTTATATGTCAATCGATAGCAAATGTCAAGATCTATCTCTCATGAGCCGCCTATGTTGGCTAAAAACACAGTTTTTGAGATATAGCGGAAAAAGTGATTTGGAAAATTGGCCATTTTTATATCATTTGCGTATTGCCACCCCCATACCCCACTATAGGGGATACAACCTATGTCATAAGATAGGGCAGAGTAATATTATTTGTATGACTGTAGCTTATGTTGGTTGAATGAGCGGCTTAGAAGGGGCAGACGAACGAATCTGATCGTATGACAAAACGAAATTGGCAGATAACTTTCCAAGTCTGATGGCGACCCCTCAGCCCCTAGTTATGCTGATGATTTATACGTCAACCGATAGCAAATGACAAGATCTATCTCTGATGAGCCGCTTATGTTGGCAAAAAACACAGTTTTTGAGTTATGACAGAAAAACTAATTTCCTAAGAAATCGTCATTTTAATTTCCTCGATGTATTACCAACCCCCCACCCCACTTAAAGGGAATGATGTCTATGTCAACACATAGCACTACTAATTGGTTTACACCAGTCAAAAGTTGATTTTGGCTAAATAAACAGTTAGGGAGATACAGGCTATTCAGCGCTGCAACGTAATTGGCTGATAACTTTCCAAGTCTGATGGCGACCCCTCAGCCCCTAGATAGGCTGATGATTTATATGTCAATCGATAGCAAATGACAAGATCTATCTCTCATGAGCCGCATATGTTGGCTAAAAACACAGTTTTTGAGAAATAGCGGAAAAAGTGATTTGGAAAATTGGCCATTTTTATATCATTTGCGTATTGCCACCCCCATACCCCACTATAGGGGATACAACCTATGTCATAAGATAGGGCAGAGTAATATTGATTGTATGACTGTAGCTTATGTTGGCTGAATGAGCGGCTTAGAAGGGGCAGACGAACGAATCTGATCGTATGACAAAACGAAATTGGCAGATAACTTTCCAAGTCTGATGGCGACCCCTCAGCCCCTAGTTATGCTGATGATTTATACGTCAACCAATAGCAAATGACAAGATCTATCTCTGATGAGCCGCTTATTTTGGCAAAAAACACAGTTTTTGAGATATAGCGGAAAAAGTGATTTGGAAAATTGGCCATTTTTATATCATTTGCGTATTGCCACCCCCATACCCCACTATAGGGGATACAACCTATGTCATAAGATAGGGCAGAGTAATATTGATTGTATGACTGTAGCTTATGTTGGCTGAATAAGCGGCTTAGAAGGGGCAGACGAACGAATCTGATCGTATGACAAAACGAAATTGGCAGATAACTTTCCAAGTCTGATGGCGACCCCTCAGCCCCTAGTTATGCTGATGATTTATACGTCAACCGATAGCAAATGACAAGATCTATCTCTGATGAGCCGCTTATGTTGGCAAAAAACACAGTTTTTGAGTTATGACAGAAAAACTAATTTCCTAAGAAATCGTCATTTTAATTTCCTCGATGTATTACCAACCCCCCACCCCACTTAAAGGGAATGATGTCTATGTCAACACATAGCACTACTAATTGGTTTACACCAGTCAAAAGTTGATTTTGGCTAAATAAACAGTTAGGGAGATACAGGCTATTCAGCGCTGCAACGTAATTGGCTGATAACTTTCCAAGTCTGATGGCGACCCCTCAGCCCCTAATTATGCTGATTATTTATATGTCAATCGATAGCAAATGACAAGATCTATCTCTCATGAGCCGCATATGTTGGCTAAAAACACAGTTTTTGAGATATAGCGGAAAAAGTGATTTGGAAAATTGGCCATTTTTATATCATTTGCGTATTGCCACCCCCATACCCCACTATAGGGGATACAACCTATGTCATAAGATAGGGCAGAGTAATATTGATTGTATGACTGTAGCTTATGTTGGTTGAATGAGCGGCTTAGAAGGGGCAGACGAACGAATCTGATCGTATGACAAAACGAAATTGGCAGATAACTTTCCAAGTCTGATGGCGACCCCTCAGCCCCTAGTTATGCTGATGATTTATACGTCAACCAATAGCAAATGACAAGATCTATCTCTGATGAGCCGCTTATTTTGGCAAAAAACACAGTTTTTGAGATATAGCGGAAAAAGTGATTTGGAAAATTGGCCATTTTTATATCATTTGCGTATTGCCACCCCCATACCCCACTATAGGGGATACAACCTATGTCATAAGATAGGGCAGAGTAATATTGATTGTATGACTGTAGCTTATGTTGGCTGAATAAGCGGCTTAGAAGGGGCAGACGAACGAATCTGATCGTATGACAAAACGAAATTGGCAGATAACTTTCCAAGTCTGATGGCGACCCCTCAGCCCCTAGTTATGCTGATGATTTATACGTCAACCGATAGCAAATGACAAGATCTATCTCTGATGAGCCGCTTATGTTGGCAAAAAACACAGTTTTTGAGTTATGACAGAAAAACTAATTTCCTAAGAAATCGTCATTTCAATTTCCTCGATGTATTACCAACCCCCCACCCCACTTAAAGGGAATGATGTCTATGTCAACACATAGCACTACTAATTGGTTTACACCAGTCAAAAGTTGATTTTGGCTTAATAAACAGTTAGGGAGATACAGGCTATTCAGCGCTGCAACGTAATTGGCTGATAACTTTCCAAGTCTGATGGCGACCCCTCAGCCCCTAATTATGCTGATTATTTATATGTCAATCGATAGCAAATGACAAGATCTATCTCTCATGAGCCGCATATGTTGGCTAAAAACACAGTTTTTGAGATATAGCGGAAAAAGTGATTTGGAAAATTGGCCATTTTTATATCATTTGCGTATTGCCACCCCCATACCCCACTATAGGGGATACAACCTATGTCACAAGATAGGGCAGAGTAATATTGATTGTATGACTGTAGCTTATGTTGGCTGAATGAGCGGCTTAGAAGGGGCAGACGAACGAATCTGATCGTATGACAAAACGAAATTGGCAGATAACTTTCCAAGTCTGATGGCGACCCCTCAGCCCCTAGTTATGCTGATGATTTATACGTCAGTCGATAGCAAATGACAAGATCTATCTCTGATGAGCCGCTTATGTTGGCTAAAAACACAGTTTTTGAGTTATGACAGAAAAACTAATTTCCTAAGAAATCGTCATTTTTATTTCCTCGATGTATTACCAACCCCCCACCCCACTTAAAGGTGATGAAGTCTGTGTCATTACATAGCACTACTTGTTAATTTACTCCAGTCAAAAGATGATAATGGCTAAATAAACAGTTAGGGAGATACAGGCTATTCAGCGCTGCAACGTAATTGGCTGATAACTTTCCAAGTCTGATGGCGACCCCTCAGCCCCTAGATAGGCTGATGATTTATATGTCAATCGATAGCAAATGACAAGATCTATCTCTGATGAGCCGCTTATGTTGGCTAAAAACACAGTTTTTGAGATATAGCGGAAAAAGTGATTTGGAAAATTGGCCATTTTTATATCATTTGCGTATTGCCACCCCCATACCCCACCATGGGGGATGAATATTATGTCATTAGATAAGTGGCTTTATTCTAGTCCTATGATGTTAGTTGTTTTTAACTAGATGTGATTTTCACAAGGTTTATTTGAATATTTGTGAGGAAAGTACGAAAATCATTTTATAGATACATTCCGACGTGAATTTCGACCCCTCAGTCCCTTCACAGGGGGATGATATTTATACCAATGGATAGCCCTGAATTAGACTTATATTCGATATAGTGTACGAGGTGGCTAAATGGCCAGATGTCATGTTATATTGGAAAACATATTTCAAATATTTGTTATTCTGTTTCTTCAGCTTATTGTCTACCCTTTGCTTAATAGCGGGGGTGAATATGCTATGGCGTGATAGCATTTTATCAGCACGTGCTATTGCATATAGATTTTTAAGTCATATGTGTAATTTCACTATGTTACGGTCATAAATACATAGTGCATGAAGAACAAGTCATTATGACGATAATATAGTATATTTCTTCATAGATATCAATTATAATGCATCTTCAATCATTGAGGAAGTGTTTTTTATTAT
Organism: Leucoptera coffeella; assembly: GCA_030578115.1. NCBI lineage: Eukaryota > Metazoa > Arthropoda > Insecta > Lepidoptera > Lyonetiidae > Leucoptera > Leucoptera coffeella. The sequence goes on along the minus strand of JAMBLF010000583.1, from coordinate 71,958 downwards.
AATTAGCCTATTTAGCATGGATTTTTAATACAATACATCGATTTACCAAATTCGAACAAAAAAAATTTAATTTGGTCGGGTTATATTGGCAGATAACTTTTGGCAGATAACTTCACACCGGTACTTGTTTTCTCATTCCTGACGACTCATTGGCCAGTTTAACCTCTGAATATCATGATGTCATTTACTTAACGCGAAAAGCCTTTATTCTTAACCCTTAAATCTAAGGTGTAAGCCGACTTAGCCGTGAGGTGTATAGCATGATAAGAAATAAATAATTAAATAAATAAAATCCAAGGTGAAAGGTTTCTAAGGAATATAAAGCCAAAATGGCGATTGTATGATATTAAGGATAACTTACTAGTAAGTTAGTGGTTGCATAAAAAAATACGCTAATAGGATGTACATACATTATCGTAGATCCAATATTCAGGTCATTTGATCTTCCTATTAACCATAGGAAGACACTACTAACTTAGGTTTACCAAATTATACGAGTGTCCATGGTTTATCACCTATCGCGTTAGTTACTGATTGTTAGGTAAAAAGCCAAAGATCATCAGAATGCACATTGGATGACATTCAACTTTTGACTACCCCAAAACACTAACCCGTACCTTGGTTCTCAGTCATATACATATGCAGCCAAATATGTAAATTAAAGGTTGCTAAATCTGTCAAAATTAATCCGAAATTGTCGGCGAAACGACAACTAATTAGTTTCAACGAAATCCCAGATAACTACTAAAGGCTCTAACGGAACTTGATCCATTCCTAAGCTATGTCAAATCGTCAATCAATAGCAATAACTCGTATGGAGGAGGGGTAATGAATTTAAAACGGATGAGTCTTGGCACACGTTCCAACCATGCCCGGTGGCCATCTATGAATCACATTTGGAATTTCTTCCACGCATGCGCAATAGATGTTAGTTTGTGTTGTGTTGCAAGATTATTTCGCAATTCTCTTTTCTTGGGGAAAATTTTGAATTACGAATTTCAAAAACAATGTCAAAGGTCAATAGTATAGCTGCCTGTGATGAAAGTTAATATTCTGCGTTAAATGAAGAACTAAACAGTGTATACGTAATTTACCCAATAACTAGAGATTTTATGACTGCCTCAAACACGCGTGTTGATGACATAGGCAACCATCTCCTAATGTAACAAGTGGTAAATCATATCACCATTTGTTTACAAGCAAATATTACAATGGTGTTGTATGTACCTAACATACAATGACTGAAATGACATAGTTAAAACATTTTTTATAATTCAATATAAAGATCATAAATATCACTTATTAAAACTATTAGTTATCCCAAATAATAATAAGATATCCTACCGATATTATATAGTCATAAATGTAACATACCCAGCTGAGTTAGAACCTTTTTGCCGCGACGATAACATGCACAAGCTATACCACCTAGTTTGTAAGTTTGGCTGTAAATAAATGCTTTATTATTATTAAATGTGTATATGTACGTTCATATGAGTAAAAACAGTCTACAAAGTAACAATATATGAGTAAGGATTCTTATCCATGTAATGTGGAACAATTTTGTGCGAGACGTGATATTCCTCTAGTCAAAGGAGCCAAGTCACGTTTTCCTAACATAGTACTTCTAGGCTGAAACGATCAAGCGAGAGTTATACTGCTTTGACATACATACATAATATTGAAGCAGAGGATTTGTAAACTTAAGGTTTCGAATCTGTACCCTGCAATGGGAATGAAAATATCCAATACACTAAATATTGTTATTAAGTTTGCTCAAGCCAATAATTTTATAATAAATACATTCATGGCCTTTCGTTTTCGGAATATGCAGAACATCGGAGATAAAAGAATATCATTTCTCTGTCTACTTTCAGTATAGGTTGTGATGAGATTAATATTAAACTTTATTAATATCGCCCAAGCTGTCAAGCGATGAGTCCATTGCTACTAGGATAGGCAGATTTCCTCACGAAGTCATAGAAACTAAACTTTACACAGTCAATAAAATATATCTCATCCATATTATGTTACTTATTATACTCAGCGTAACTTAACTTCCACTATCAAACGAATACCGGCATTTAAACGGGGTCACGTAGAACCTAAATATTGTTAATGAATAATTTGTCCCTAATAAAATAACTTACTTTCACCAAAAGGAAATACAACCCGAAACAATATGACAATACAATATGACCTTTAGTCACAATAAATAAATAGGTCCATTTAGTTCTTACTGATGATTCACGTCACAATAGCTTCCATGATCGAGAATATTATCTGTACCTATTGTCGTTTTATTGACGAGTAATAATACAGTATTGGTAATTAATTATTTTCTTTGTTCAAGGAAATTCATTATAGAGTCACAATTTATTGACACCTTGACAGAGGAGCTGTTGTGGCATTTATTGTTATCAGTTTATAAATTTAACTCATTAAATACAAAAGTAACGGTTCTTAATTTGACGAACGTGATAGAAAAATATGTCTTACTCTACTTAAATATTATTATATTAGCATATAAGTTATCCATAATTTTAGACTAACTTCAGCAAAATCTGGTGTATATGTAACCTTATAAATTTTATCAAGGTATATAAGTCGGTTTTAGGTACAAAATAATATTTCAGTAATTTGAGATATCATAAAAAAGGACAAATTCAATTTTCCCCTATCTTTGAAAAGACGCTGAAAAGAAACGCAGGTAGTTATTATCTTTTGAAGTCCCAACGACACGGGACATAAAATTACATGTAATATAATAATATTTAGAACAATATTACACCAATTGAACTAGCCTCTTGGTATGTTTAAGAAATATATCAACATATATTTAAGAAATAATATATACTTATTATATATAGATAATGCATATATAATCAACGACGAGACTAGAAAGCAGAAGAAAAGCGTAGTTCTTAATTCTGCCTCCACCGGGAATCGAACCCGGGACCTCACGATTAGCGTTCAGGTGCTTAATTAATCGCGCCACGGAGGTGTCAATGTATAATACACATGACATTTATAATATATTATAGTATATAATATAATATTGAAGATACCTATCTATAAGACACGATACAAAAACGTGCAATTCGATTCTATGTAAAATCATTCAGCCACAAGGAAAATCGGATACCTAGCAAAAAACAACTATGACAGCGGTAAAGCCAAATAGGGTAGGCAGTCTCGCAAATGAAATTAACGACAGACATTTATTGTTCCAAATATCTTTAAATTACGTCATACACGTTATTCACATGTTGCACGTGACTATCGGCTGCGTGTAGGGTAGGCAGCGATCTCATGCCCATTTGACCCGATGCAGACCACTTTCGCTTTATTAATCATTACACATATGATCCATATATTAACGCTTTTATCCCTTTTGGGGTGTACAGACCCTAAGAGCACGGTCATCTTGAGCATAACTAAAGAAGTTATAGTGGATTTCACACAGACCTCTATATTTCACATGGAATAGTTATCGTAAACATGTTGCCAAGTCATAACCTAATACATTACATATTCCGGAATATTCTCATTTTATATGCCAGGAAAGATAATACTTATTGTATCCATCTTTCTGTCCACCCCTTTGACCATACAAGCATTGAACCTGCTCTAGAATGGTAACATTGAGAGCAAAGTAGGATGTGATAAGGAAAGGCCCATTGAACAAGTTTTGTATCGAAATGTCAAGTCCCTTACTCTAGCAAAAGGCCGGGGAAACCCACTCTCACTTTACTCAAGTTGTGATGACGTAGATGCATTAAGTAAGTGATTCAAAACGGGGTGGACAGGGTTTATAAGTACTTTAATATAGGTACTACTGGTAGTGTAACCAATCCTAATATAATACTACAATAATATCACTTACTCTTTTTTCTTGGTTTGTCGTATAAATGATTTGCGAGGATCGAGACAAATGAACAACTGTAACGTGTATGTATGTATGTATGTATGTTTATCGTAGCAACTTCTATTGTACGGGGTACGGTAGACTATATCTAAACATTACCTACATAATAAAATATTAAAAAAAATATTTCGATTCGAGAACCTAATAATATATCCGCAAAATTAGGAATATGAAGTATATCGTTAAATTCGAATATCTGTCTGGCAAATAGAGTACCCGCCACATAAGGTGGCAGTTGGAGGCGTCGCCACAGTCGCGTAATCCAGTGTTGCCAGTAAACACGCCAAAACTAGCACTCACTGTGCCATACGGCTCGATACATTATATTGAGGTTTCATTTGTAACGATCTTTGGTTGCAGAGCTATAAACTCAAATAAAACAAATTAATATACCAAAGTCAAAAGTCAAAATATTTTTATTCAAAATAGGCCCTATCATAAGCTCTCTTTGAAAGTTATTTTATGATCTAAGTACAAATTAAAAAAACTATATATTGACAAAAGGAATATATATGAGTGAAGTGGAAGGGCGGTTACGTAGGGGCCGGCCTAATAAGACATATATGTAACAGTCAGATAGACGCTATATTGAAAAAAGGTGACGTTAGGAGTACCTATAACCGCCGAGAGTGTATTAGAGAATGTATGAATGTCAATGAAGCGAAAGTGGTCTGTCAGGATCGGGACAAATGGGGATCCGTGATCTCTGCCTACCCCTCTACAGGGAATCAGGCGTGATGTGTATGTATGTATGTAAAAAAACTATTTCAAACATGGCACTGAGCATTGTCTTTACATATTTTTACCGAGGTTAGTTCACCAACCATTTCCGCTGCTCAAGATGCCACGTCATGAAGACCACGACCGCTCTGATAAGAGCGTAACGATTGAGAAGAAGAAGTTCAGCGGAGACCCTTGGAGAAGAACTAACAAGAAACTCCAGAAATCAATTTATTATAATCACCCTTAACAAACATAAAAATTACAAAGAGTGGGCAAAAAACACAACGCTGGTAATACTAAATTTACCTTTCATACAAAATAACACGCAATGGCGGAAACGTCAAATTTAGTTCCAAGTTTGGCTACTGCCACCTTATGTGGCGGGTACTCTAAATCATTGTGGCGATATTGAGCAAAATTGCTTGGGTAACGACAATTCTGCCAAAATCGCGCACTGGTATACCGAAGCATGGTATTCATTTAATTTCATAATAATTCATATTAATTTGGAGATCAATGACCCTTCCTACCTCACTATAGTACAAAATGTAGGTATACTTGATTATTTCTGTATAATATAGAGGAAAGGCATACATTTTCCATTTTCCTCAACGCTACCAATTTGTCAAATTACCTTTTACAAACACATGCTTCACGATGACTTGTCCTAAACAGCGGAAGTGGAATAATGATGGACCTGCCGTTTTGTTGCGGACAATTTAGCTCGGCTTATTAGTTGTTTTAATATGCCATTTTATGCTAGTCCGGGACGTAAATAACTTAGAGGTTCATATGACTACCTCTTTAAATGGATAGTAAGCCAGTAGAAGAACATACGTATCCTGAGTTTTTTCGAGCTTAAGATAGTTAACTGGATCTTAATGATAATAATCCTTTATTGAAACTCCGCAATACATTAAATAAGACAAAGTACTGATGAATAATTATACATTACAAAATTAAATAAGAAAAATGTTATACACGAATAAGTTATTATATCTTGTTCTAATATGGAATTTCGTAATATAGGTGGCGTAAATTTATGAGATCTTGTCATTGTAAATACTCTTTTAAACAAAGAAAAAAGATATTTTGGATGACCGTGGAATAAATTTATTGCACTTTGAATAGCAAACGTACTAAGAAAAAACCACATTACTTAATGCAAATTCAAGTGGGAATGGAACCCGGAATCTTAAATTTCCGAATCTTTCCAGTGTAAATGTGAAACTGGTTTATTACTACCTGCTAACACGGGACTACATTGATGCAAATACTTCACGTTATCAATATAAAAAGAATACAGATTTTCAAAAAAGGTATTTAATTAGCACAATTAAGGTTTGACATGTGGAAGGTCACTTGCTGGTCTGTGACTTGAGTAGAATGCAAGCAGCTGGCATTCGCTATGTCGCAAACAAGTAAGAGACTAAAGGTTTTCTTAATTATAGTAAGATACATCTTGACGAAAGATAAGTCATCTTTACTCTCAAGAACAGGCTGATCAATTAATAATCTTCAAAACTTTTCAATCCACCAAGTCTTCATTACAGATGTGTGTGTGACAGATTTACTATAAACCAAGTTACTACCCATTTAGTAGCCTAGCAGAAAGACAGAATATATTCTAGTCATACAGCCGTAATACACGACTTTTTTAACATGAAGTACTGTAAAAGTGGGTATAAGCTTATCTAGCATCATGGATTACTATGCTTTTGTGTTTTGCGCCCATGATTATTTGACTCGTAGGTTTATAGATAATTTTGGTGATAGTTGAAGTAGGTATACAGTATGTATCGTACCTACTGATGATTCACATCTACCATAATAATCAAGTGTTTTATAATAGAGTTATTATTATAGTTTCTAACATATATTAATGCCTCTACGTCCCCGACAAGATAGATAGAGACTATAGATCCCCACCTGGAACGATCCTGCCAAATCTCTCTTGCTTTACTCACACATATTAACCTTCTCATACATGCTCTTCTGTTCTTCACGCTACATACACCCGCCTTAAGAAGAATTTCTCCAATTTGATCTGTATAAGTTCTACGCGGCCTACTCCGTCCAACTCCACCTTACTCTAACACAACAAGTTATTAAGACCAGTGTATCGTATAAGACAACTACGATACATGGGTGATTTATTTGCACATTTTCGAAGACAATTTTACTAATAATAGAACCCACACCTACGTAACAACTTCCTATTATATCGTCAAGTCAATCAAGGGAAATGCTACCGGAAAAGGCAACAGCATTACATTATTAAGTCGTATAAATAAACAAATCAATATACACATTGAAACCCGTAGAACACGTGCATTTGCATTAAATCTATTTATAACCAGCCATGGATCCAGGAAATGAAATTCTATGAAACGTGCGAACGGGAAACGAGAAAACGAAGGTGACATATTGCATAAAGTGTTAAACTTATCACCCGGAGTTTCGCATTTGCATAATCCTTGTACTCGGCATAGAAGTTATTTTACAAGGGCTTAAGGGACTTGTTTAGTTTGGTAACTATTGAGTATATGAAGTTGTTGTGGGTGTACACATAAATTCGTACATAAAGTCACGTGTTCTATTTATTTCGTGGTGGACAGAACCTTAACTTTACCCTAGAGGTATAATATCTGTTCGATAACTTTTAGAATATCTATCGGGGAGGTAATAGTAGTCAATATGGAATATTAATAACAGTAAGCTAGCTCATCACTTAAGGGTATTGTTCGCGGAAATGAGCGAAACGAGTGTTTTCATTTTTCAGTTTAAACCTATTTAGAACTTACTGATACCTATCATACTTTCAAGGTAGCATAATGAAAGACTGAAATTGATGACTGAAGTAGTTTCAAGAGTTAAATATCAATAATTACGTAAATATAAACGCATAAAGTTGATAAAAAACAGAAAAATGGCGCAAACAGGGTTTTGTATTTTTTCGTTTATTTCGTCACGGAGTAAGATCTGAAATCAAAATATACAATAATGGGTTCTCTAAATACTAAATAATTTGACTAAAAACATATTAGGTCCTGTTTTATTCATAATACTGCAGTTTTCGTAAGTATAAAACGCCCAATTTTGGGCCGCCATCTGTTTCATACATTTTTATATGGACAGCTTACGCGTCCGCCGCGAGTCGCTAGTTTCAATAGATCGCGTTCAGAATTTGGCGAATGCCAGCGTGGGGAGCACGTCCATTTTGTTGGCGATCACAGCTAAACCGCTAGATAATCACACGAGATCAGTTATTTCTTGGTTCAATGAGTGAAATTTGGAAAACAAAGTGTAATCACTTTGGTGTTTGAGGTTATTGCTTATTATATTACAAGCGATTTTTTTCTTTCGAAGTGAACTGCTAAAGTTGATTTATTCTACATGTATATTCTAAAAAGTATTTTACTTGATGCGACGCCATATTTGATATAAATTTATTCCTACGTTATTTATGCCTATGACATTTAGGGCGGGGGTAGGTCCATGCTTGCTTTTTATTTTATTTTTTAAGTACTGGGATCTGCACCTAGTTCATACACTTATTTGGTGTATGTTCTGGCTGATGGTCTTGGGGCTAGCACAGGTTGCAAAGACCCTCAAGACAAGTCTGGGAGTTACCTTCTCGTGGTGCTGCCCGTTATTGGTCTATTTCCATAAGAAACAGACGCAACTAAACACTCCCAGGCATCCCCTTTTTATATGTATGTAGTTTGTTATATAATATATATGCTAATATATATGCTTATATTTATAGAAGTAAATTTATGTAATATTAGTATGTAGTCTATAATAATACCACTGCAGTGATCATGTGGCTGAGTCATTGCCTCGGACCATCGCTAAAATATGACGATGGTCAGAGTTATTATCAGCCACCCACGTGTTTGCCGTGCGTGGCGTTCTGTGCGGGGGGGATGAAGGAGTCCTGGTGGCTGAGTGGAACCCTGTCCGCGGACGGGGGGAAGCAACACTCCACTTTGGTCCGGATTTCTCCCAAGACAGGTGGTCCTACACTAGCCATGTAGGATCAATCGGCTTCGACTACGACCGTCCTGGGCGGGTAGTCAGGCGAGGTGTCTGAACCGGGGGGAGGGCAGTCGGCGAGGCGCGTCACCACGCTGCATGGTTTTTGCGCGCGGTTTGATTCGTTTCGTGCGGACTCGTCTGGCTCCTGGGGAGGACACCTATATTCCACCGGTAGCCTTGGCGACCAGTGGCGTGAATCGCGTGGCGTCCCCGTGTTGGGCTCCGTGGCGGGTGGGGAGCCGTGTGGAATGAAGATAAAAATCAATAATAATATGGATGACAAAAAAAAACCAAACCAAAAAAACAAAATCCGACCATGCAGCCTCTTCGGAAGCGCTGGTCTCCAACCGTGCAGCAACTTCGGTAGCGCACGAATTATCACAAACACTTCCTGCGGCGCGTAGTCATGCTGATGGCATTAGCCTCGCTGACCTCCGCGACGCTATCCCCGAACCTTTTGTCGGTAGCGACTGGAGTGCAGGTCTCCCACCGCAAAAGAAGCAAAAAAGGGAAACAACTCTCAAACAACTCTGGGACTCAAAAATCCGGCGCGGAACCACGGTTCTACTGCAGCCAAGGGTTCGGTGCCTGCCGAATGTGCGTCTGAGCGTGCTCCTGCGCAGGCGAGTGCTACGGCACCAGCCACGTCTAGCCCTAGACCTAACTCCCCAAATAAGGGAGGAGACAAAAAGATGGGCGCGCGGGGTTCGCGGAAGACGTGCAGGTAGGAAGGTACCGAAGCACACCGGTGCTCCTCCAGTACCACCAGCGCAACCAGCGACGGAGAAACCCTCCAAAAGGGCGAGACAGGATGACTCCATCTCGCCAAAAGCTGGCAGCAAGCGCGCCAAACCAGCGGGTTCGACACCGAAATCGCTACACCACCACAGGAGCGCAACCACCTACGCGGAGGCGATGCAGCTCAAGAATAACCCGCTGTGTGTTGCAGTCATCACTGAGCCCTTCACCGAACTATCAGCTGATCAAGCGGAGGTCATCAAGAAGAACCTGTACGACCGCCTTATAAAGATCGCGATAACCCCTACCACCGACAGCAAACTGGTCCGTTTCCGGGGGAAAAAACTTTCCACAGCGACGGGGCCTTAAAAAATGTGGTGCGAAGACGATCACGCCCTTGCGTGGTTATCTAGCAACATAGATACCATTCCTTCACCAAAGGAAGGAACTCGACTCCGGGTGGTGCAACAATCCCAAATCCCTCAAAGGTTGAAGTTGGGAGTGTTCGTGCCTCAAGCTCCGGAAAACATCACTGACCTTCAAAAGGTCCTAAAATGGTACAATCCCGAGTACTTGCGTGGGTGGGTGGACTTTGTACTCCATCGACCGTAGGGACGATGGGGGTGCATACCTGACCCTAGGAATACCGGAACAAGAGGCCAACAGACTCGCCACCAACCAATACAGGATGAGCTGGCCTCTTGGTTCCATTTACGCGCGGCCTTACAGGAGGGAGGACGGTTTTGGTTGGCTCGGCCCCCGGCCCATCTGACCCCTGCTGCAGCGGCACGGGGTCGGGTGTGCCGCCGGTGCCGGCCGCCACTCCGGCCCCCTCTGTACTGGAGCCACACTACCAGCGAAGGGGAGTTGTCAGAAGACACCCTCACTTTGGACGGCGAGGACGATGGCTCTGTCGGCTCCTCCCCTTCGCTCAATTAAAATTATACAGACCAACCTCCAGCACAGCCGGACTGCTGCGACCACCTTGCGCAGGGAGCTGGAGGCAAATCACAATACCATAGCGCTGATCCAGGAGCCATGGATCAACAATGGAAAAATACAAGGACTGCCTTGCAGAAATGGTAAGGTACTAGCAGCCATAAATATAAACAACCCCAAGATCATGTATATACATTCCAAATCATGTATCGCATGTATTAATGACCGAGTTCTGTTCCAGAGATCTAACTACCATTAAACTACGTTACCACGATGTGGGGCTCCCGCAGGTCATACTAGCGTCGGCCTACTTGCCGAGTGACGGCGAGATGCCCTACTGCGGAACTGGCACAACTGGCAGGCCACTGCGAGCGTAATGGACTACAACTGGTCATTGCCGCGGACACGAATGCGCATCACACACTGTCGGTGCAGCAGCAGTACAAACAGGAGAGGTGAGGAATTAGTCCAGTTTCTGTCCTCTATCTTAGCTTAGAATTATTAATCACGGGTCCGAACCTACTTATGTAACTTCCAGAGCCCAAACTATTATAGACCTGACGCTGGCCTCCGAACGCGTCGGCGACCTAGTGCGGGGTTGGCACGTGTCGGACGAAGCGTCGTGCTCGGACCATAGGTGGATTCGTTTTGAGATGACAACGGAAACTATTGTAAGTAAACCACACAGAGACCCTAGAAGAACCAGCCGTAAACGATATTCCCGGCTTGCTGCGGCATCTCTTAATAACATTAAACGTATGTAGCTCATACAAAACTTGTAATGAAATTAATAATCACGTGGAAGCAATAACTACTGCTTTAATAACTAGTTTCGAGGAATCGTGCCCGCTCGTGGGTTCCAACAGGAAGGCCAACAAGGGGTCAAAATGGTGGAGTCCGGAGATGGAAACCCTTAGAAACAAGATGCGCAAACTCTTCAACAGAGCAATGAATACTAGGGACGACGACGACTGGCTGTCTTATAACAACACTCGTGCAAAATACAAGAAACTAATCAGAAAATGCAAAAGAAATAGCTGGCGTCAATTCTGTAGTAACATTGAAACGACTGATCAAGCCAGCAGAATAACCAAGGTACATTAAGAAAGAGTCGCCCAGAACACGCGGAGCGACTTAAAAAACCAGATGGTACCTACACTGAAACGGATCAAGAGACTTGCTCTCTCTTGCTCGATGTGCACTTCCCAGGAAGCATTCGTGCTGGCGTGGAAAGTAATGACGATGCACCGGGTTTTCAACCGAATGTAAACGACTGGGATTGCGGGCAAAATCCATAATAACCGCCGAAGCAGTTCTTGCAGCAATCGACAGCTTCCATCCATTTAAATCACCTGGCTTCGATGGTGTTTTTTCCCCGGACTGATGCGTTGGTGCTCTGGCCACCTTTGTGGCCATCTCATCTCCATCTACACGGGCTGCCTGGCGTTTCGTTACACACCAAGGCGATGGTGGGAAGTCAAAATAATATTCATACCGAAACCGGGTAAAAGTGACTACTCACAAGCAAAGTCCTTCAGGCCGATAAGTCTCACTTCATTTCTTCTAAAGGCACTGGAGAGGATATGCGAAAAACACATAAGAAACACAACACTAATAAGTGCACCACTACACAAAAACCAACATGCGTATACTCAAGGCAAATCAACGGACTCAGCACTTACACACTGTAATTGCACGGCGTGGAGCAGGCCATCCACTACAAACAGTCTACGCTGGGATGCTTCATCGACATTGAGGGAGCATTCGACAGAACGAGCTTTGTGAGCATGGCACGGGCCCTTGAGGGGCGTGGCGTTGAGCCCGCCCTCGCAGGTTGGGTGGACGGCATGCTGAAGGGCAGGGCCGTCACCGTGACTGTGGGGGGGGCTGTGCGTGCTCAGGTTGTGCAGGGCTGCCCTCAGGGAGGTGTGCTTTCGCCACTTCTCTGGAATCTGGTGGCTGATGGGCTCATCACGGAGCTGAATCACAGATCCTTCTTCACCGTGGGCTATGCTGATGACATTGCCATTCTCCTGAGCGGGGCCTGTTGAGAGCACATTGTGCGACAGGATGGGTATGGCGCTCAGGACGGTCGAAGATTGGTGTAGAAATAACGGACTGTCTGTGAATCCGTCAAAGACCGAACTTGTGTTGTTCACCAAGAGGAGGAAAAGGGCGCCCACTAAAGCTGCCACGGCTGTTTGGCGAGCGCCTGTCCCTGGCAACAGAGGTGAAATACTTGGGGATAATTCTTGATGACAACTTACGCTGGAACAAGCATTTGGACAAGAAGCTCGCAAGGGCCTGCGGGCTCTTCTTCCAGTGCAAACGGCTTATAGGCAAAACATGGGGCCTCAAACCTGAAATTACCAAGTGGATGTACACGACGCTGATCCGGCCCGTAGTGGGCTTATGGTTCAGTCGTCTGGTGGCAAAGAACTGAATTTGTCCACGGTGGTACAGAAACTTCAAAGATTCCAGAGAATCGCTACGACCGCAATAACCGGATGCATGAGGACAACTCCATCGGCTGCCCTTGAGGTCCTGGTGGACTTAGCGCCCTTGGATTTGTACATTCAGCAAGAGGCTACTATGGCCGCAATTAGAATCGATAACTCGGGCCACTGGGCTCGCAGCGACTGTCCTCACACTAGGATACTAAAAAGGGCCCTGGCAAGGGAACCGCTGTTGGCGGGCATCGTGTGACAGAATCCCTGCCGTGATGGGCGATGCAAAAAAACATACAGCATCAACATGCAGGAAGACGGAGATCGAGTGGACACCAAGTACGTCCGTATATACACGGATGGCTCCAAGGACCCATAATGGCACTGGAGCGGGTATATACTCAATAGATCTCAACATAAATATATCACTGTCCTCTGGGGGTCCACAGCTCCATATTCCAATGTGAATGTGTGGCAATTATCGAGGCGGCGGTCGCCGTTCTGCGACGTGGACTCAAGGGATACCCACATAAAGGTTGGTCTCGGACAGCGCTTCCGTCTTGATGGCGCTGTCCAGTACGACAATAACATCAAAGCTAATACACGAGTGTCATCTCCAGCTTACCAAGGTGTCCATTATGAATAGTGTGACACTGCAGTGGATTAGAGGACATAGTGGATCACTCGGGAACGACGCAGCGGATGAGCTTGCAAGAAGGGGCGCGGGGGCGACCTTGGTGGCTCCGGAGCCTTTGTTGCCCCTCCCCCTTCAGCAAGTTCAGATCATGGATAAGAACCTGGACCAGGGAACTACAAAATTTGAGATGGAGGGAACTCGATGGCTCGAGCCATTCAAAGGAAGTTTTTTCCAGAGTTGGCCCCCAAATTAACGAACAAATTACTTCAACTAACGAGAAGAGAACTGCGTGTGATGACCGAAAATATCACCGGCCATTGCAGACTAAACGGGCACCTAATTCAAGCTCGGAATCACGGATAGCCCTCTGTGCAGGGGCTGCATTGACTCCACTGAAACCATTGGCCACGTTGTCCTGGAGTGCTGGGCCGTGGCTGAAGAACGGGCTAAAAATCCTTGGGAAACCGGGGTCGCTTCGGGAAGCCTGTGAAGACGTTAGGCGTCTTCTGCGCTTCTGGCGGGTGCTGGGCTGGCTGGGAATAGTCAGCGACATCACGCAAAATGGTCCCAGTGGGGACTAATTGCGGAAACCACGGAGCCCTACAAACTAAACTAAACTAAACTATGCCTATGACAGGTATATATATTATATATGTCAGACATGATATGAAAAAATCATGATAATGAATGTAAATAATTTTGCTTGATGTTTCGGATATTATGAGAAAAAGTTCAGAATATACAGACATGATACATTCTGACATCACTTCAGCTTTCTTCACAGTAGGTAGGCAGCAATTAGTGAACCCCAAGATAGGTTATTTATGCTATATTATATATGCACACACACATATACATAATTATTAATAACTATATATTATGCATTACGACCGTGATCGAATTCAGGGTAGTCAGAGAACTTAACGTATGCATTTGTGATGGTCGAAATCATAAATATATATACATTTGAGATGCTCTTTGGCAACTTGAATTTGAGTTATTGGCGAACTGCAGAATAGGTTATACCGGTACCGGACAGATATACGGAAAGGACGACAGTTGGTTAGATTTTGATTTTTTTTCGACTCAGACTCATCTCTCTCAAGAAGGGTAGACCGCGGAGCAATTTTTTAGAGACAAATTACTATCGAAATCCGAATTCGGTCACTAGGCTCTCATAAAACGGAGTTGGAGGTCGCACCAAAAAAAATGTATAATTATTATACATATCCTATCCTGCTGCTCAAAATTTTGCTCAGTAGCCTGTAGGTATTGTTTGCCTCGGAAAACTTTACGCATACATCGAAGAATTTTATATATTTGAAGTTCTTTTTCAGCTCAAAACCATACGAAAATACAAGCGCATTACTAGGATCACAGACTCCTACAGGAGGTCGGGTTAGGGTACTCACTCAAGTACGTTCCAATACACTATTTCTTATTGTTTCTATAAAATTACAATTATTTACCACAAGTGATTTATTATTTAAATATTGATTACTTTTATATATTTATGACTACAATGTTTTTAATATATATTAATAAATAATAAGTTGTTGAATAATCTGATTATAATTTATTAGTGTTTGTTTCGTTTACAAATTGATATGCGGAACGTACGTAATGCGATCTGCCATGACAGTAAAGTTTGTTATGATTTTGTTATATCAAGTTTGATGTGATTTATTTCAGTGTTTTTGAAACTATCGTAGTGTGGAACCTGTTTATATCGCAAACATAAATAACATTACATAAAATATCGCCTATTATCCCGCCGCATTGCTTTGTGAATCGATATCTATAGAAAAATGCTTCATGCATAAGAATTTACAAATGAAATAACAACTATTTATCTGCAAGAAATCTAATTCATCATACTGATTTGATATTGACTTATATTAGCTTTGATTTTAACTTATTTTAGATATAAAAACATACTTGGCCACTACTAAAACAGAAAGGTAACCTCAAAAGTATTTATCCCAGAGATAAACAAGGGGCTGCAATTGTTTTACACGGACTTGTTTCTATAACAAAACATCGACTTTGTTTTGGAATAAGGTGGTAGGTATCTGTAAGAACATACACACATCAACATGGTCTAGGGATATTTAACTCAAACCTAAATAACTAAAATTATACTACCTTTTAGATAAGACACCTGTATCTGTAGTATTATATTATCTGTGCCTGTATATTAAATTAAACCTTGATTATTAGCCTATCTGATTAAATGAAAATATTTTAGTGAAAGTTGTAATTTAAAAAAATCTAGAACAAGAGAAAAAACTCTGATAAAACTTCAAACTAAACTTTATTTTTAAAACATTAAAACTTCAACATAACATTTACTTTTTTTTACTAAAATCATGTTCCACTGAAAATCAGTAATGTGTAAATCTTCCTAAGACATTCCTGACACATCTGCAGGGGTTCGGCATGCTTAAAACAAGGGTGTCAATATCTCGTTGTGGAATATTGCCCCAAGTCCTGCTAAGATGCAAGAAAAGATGGTTTTCACTGACAATATCTCCTGGGGAATTTCTTAGAGCTCTTCTCTGAAGCATATCCCAGGCATGGTCAATAGGATTTAAGTCTGGAGATTGCGCAGGCCAGTCTAAAGCCTGGACATCGTGCTGTTGTAACCAAGTTGTAACGATATGTGCAGATAATTTGTCATCTTATTTTTTTCTGTAAGGCCAGTATTAAATCTAAATTATTATTAATTAAATTTAAATTTAATTCATCATACTGATTTGATATTGACTTATATTAGCGTTGATTTTAACTTATTTTAGATGAGTGAGGGGGCAGTGACGGAACGCTGGACGAGGTTACTCGCTAAAAATAGAACTCATTTCTATACACAGGATATAATTTGCACTAATCAGTAGATGTCCATACCTAGTCACTAATCAAAGTGTAATGTAACCTTAATACGAGCATTTATAAAATTAAATAATAGGTACCTATTATTACAAACAATATTTTAGTGCAGTAACCATTACTTACATACATTGTATTATTTACAGACATGTAGATAGATATAGGCACACACATACACAGTCATACATATTATATATACATTATAAACAGTAGTAACATCGTATAAACATACATTAATATATTTCATACACATACACATTTATTCAAACTCATATATAGAAAGAAAAATATATAACTATGGTATTTGCACTGACAAGGTGAGACATTGATAGGAGTTAGGGTAAGGATTTTTGTTGTTCGAGAAGACAAGCCTTATACCTAAGGTAGAAAGCTCCCCTAGAAGCAATGTCGCGAATAGGTGGAGGTATTTCATTCCAGCATTTGGACGCAGAGGTACTTACATCTGGTGCTAGTTTCTATACCAAAGAGCAATTACAAAGCTTCGTGGTCTAAACCATATTTAAACGTAAAAGAATAGCTGACAGTTACAGATTCCGAGAGCTAATAATCATCTTACTACTTTCATTTTAAATACGCCAGACTTTTACTAAGTATATCAAATTAACAAATAATAAAATAGGTAGGTACGCTTTGTGAGGTCAGGTATATGTGTTTTGAGCATGTCGAGAAGACACATCATCGTGACAAAACAATAAGCAACAAGACAATTTCAATGCATATAATTAAATCGTAGTTACTAAAGTATCTGAAAACTATCTACGAGTGCGCAGTGTTTATAGTTTTATAATTCTGAATAGGTACAAAATACTGTGCTCACATTACGTCGCTGCCGCCGACCCCGATTGATATGGCTACGTCACATGCCACATCCCTTTCGGGGTAGTCAGATGTTGAGTGGCAACTAAGTTTTTTGGCATTTTTTTGTCAATCGAAACCCAATCGTTACCTGATTATCAATAGCCAATGTAATAGGTGATTAACTAAGTCCTTACATAACCAAACCAGGTTCCCTCACTAAAACAACAGCACGTGAACAATTTAAATGGTCACCCATCCAATTACTTTCCACGCCTGCGTTGCTTAACTTCGGTGATAGAACGAGAACCGGTGTATAAATCACAACCGTAAAATCCTATTTTACGATCACAACTAAGCGATAGCGCGATTCAAATACCTGCCCAATATTTCAGCAAAAACATTATTGACAGTACATAACACATAAACAAATAATTGACAGTATAATAGTAGTTTATCAGGATCAAAAGATATCTGTATGAAAATCGAGACATTTACATTTTTCGTACGACTGCCCGCCTATAAAAGTCTGTGACCCTAGTACATATTCCGTTTGTAAATTTAGTTGCAAAATCAAGCATTATTAGGGCAAAATAAAATTAGGTTTTATGCATTGTAACGAGTTTACACTTAAATTCATGAGCTCAATTTTATTTCAATATGTGTAGTGTGGGTAAATGTAACTAATAAATTGTATGACTACTATATCTACAATATGGTAAAAAGTATTGTAGAATAGGTACTTACATAATTTTACCGTGAATGAACTGAATTAACCTAGGTAATCATAATACTTACGCATATGAAAAATTACTACAGCCGATCTTTCGTTGAAGAACATATTTTATTTTAAAAGCATTATAATCTAAAAACATAGTTTTACAAATTCGTTAACCTTTCGGAGTCAGTAAAGGAGTGGTTAGGTAGTTTCATACCTACATACATACATAATGTAATCTGTACTAGCATCATTACAAACACTGGAAAACTTGAATTTATTTCGTGTTGGATTGATTACCATCTTGATTTGGGTGAGAATATCAGTTTATACGTTGCATCATATGGAAACGATACATATTTATTGATATAACTATCTGCAATTTA
The DNA here is from genome assembly GCA_030578115.1 of Leucoptera coffeella. Taxonomy (NCBI): domain Eukaryota; kingdom Metazoa; phylum Arthropoda; class Insecta; order Lepidoptera; family Lyonetiidae; genus Leucoptera; species Leucoptera coffeella. The sequence goes on along the minus strand of JAMBLF010000583.1, from coordinate 53,699 downwards.
CACGCCGCGGCGGCGCGTCTCCATGATCAAAACTATCTGTCACGTTCGACAGAGAATATCTGCTAAGAAGTCGGTCTGGATTGTCGATAAATCATCACAATGTTTATTTTATGTTAGATAGATAGATAATGTACGTTTTATTTAGCAATTAAAAAATTGTCTTGCAATCGGCACACTATTGAGTTTAAAAATCAATTATATTATTAATATAAAACTCCCATAAACGTTTCGCGATGTTTTGAAATTCGCGCCTTTTCATATTTTATATTCTGTCTAATCGCTAAAAACAGCACTAACGCGCAATGTACTCAGCGCTGCTGCGCTAGAAATGTCGGATTTTTGACAGTTCGTGAATTTATTTTTGGAATACAATACCCTTAACAAGATGAAATATCGTAAATTTGAAGGACTCAGCACCCTGTCTCGTGATGTTATACTTTGAAAATTTATATCGCAGAGTATAAGAGTAAGAATAAATTTCCCAATTGCTAATACATAGAGATAGATGATGATATTTCATTTTTATTCCTATGCTTGGAGTAGATCGAATACAAAACATTCGTTTAGTTTTTAACTACATTTGCTAAGTAAAAATGAAATGAAATGATGTATCGTCAGAATGAATAGAGACCGAAGACAAAAGCATAAAAAATAATGAAACAGAATTATTCCTAACTTTTCTTGAAATTATAAAACCTAAAAAATTAATAACTATGATTATTTATTTAACTCGTGATATTGTAGTTACGTAAGTCCAAGATTTCGCAAACTAAGTAAAAATATAAAGTCCTTATATCCCTTTCGATGAGATGTAATCTCCTCAATCACTTTTAGCGCAACAAATCTCATAGTACTTGTCTAGAGGTCAAAGTCTTAGCTATTTCAAAAACTTATTGAATGAGTAGGTACAAAGCCGGCTTGGCTCCATGACTACCTATATAAAGTTCAAAAAATTATACGTATCACGTGTATTAAGCGATATTTTATGCAAATCTGGCCTAATCTATTCATATCCATGACACAAAACTATTTTTCAAAAATTGGTTCGTTCATGCGGTGAATGCATGTTTGGTTTAAACACGAACCAATGGATTTATACCTAACTAATAATATTTAATGCTAGTCTTTGTACGCGGGTCTTCGAATAATATAATAGTTGTCATAGTCTTTTTTAGTAACTCTGATTTTGAGCTAATAACATCAGCTTAGTTTTACTTCAGTTATCTAGGGCTTATTGTTGTTGAATACTGAAAGTTAGGTACTCAACCATAACTACGTAAAATCAAATTTTTACTTTAACATATTATCTGTGCTTTAACAAACTGAAAGGTATAAATTTGAATTCATGCATGTGATTTATAAAAATGGGCAGATAGGGTCTTGATATATTTTTGCCTCCAATGTACTCCATCAAATCCATAATACATATACTTTTTAAACTATTTTAAAAATTGCTGTTGTTTAAACAACACTCAAGTCTTCCTAAACCACAGCTTCAGTTCATGGCAAAAACCAAACATACAGAGTTTTTATTGCATATTAAACAAAAACCCACACAGTAAACGCAACAGTTTAGACAAAATCAGGTTAACTTTAGTATGTATGTGTTATAATACACTTCAGAATAACTGTAATATGTTGAGTTTTTCTGATCCTGGTAATAATAACTGATCAGTCAGCCTCATGTGGTAAAGATGACTAAAGGGGTATAGGTAGAGTTTAATAAATAACTAGTGAATTATCAAATTAGAAACTTATTTATTCAAGCCTTAAATTGAAACCTTACAATCGCCAATACTAAAGTTGAAAAGAATTGCAATATCTTGTATTTATTTACATACATACACATCACGCCTGATTCCCTGACGAGGGGTAGGGAGAGACCACGGATCCCCATTTGCCCCATTTGTCCCAGACCACTTTCGCGTCATTGACATTCATACATCTTCTCAAGCACTCTCAGCGGTTATAGGTACTCCTAACCTCATCCTTTTTCAATATAGCGTCTATCTGACTGTTATGAGATAAATACCTACAGCAAGTCAACAAATAGAAATGCAGTCATCAAAAAGCATGTTAGGACAACAAATACATACAAAACTTTATATTTTACTACTTAACACTGTCAACAAACAGTTCATAATAGTAATTCACACTATGAAACGCTTCAACTTTGTGATAATTGTGCCTAATAGTACTGTGCAACGAGGAAATGACAAGTGCAGTAATTACCACCTGTATTAAACACATTTCAGCAGGACTAAGTTGCAAAACCACATCACACTTTGTATACATACAGTGGTGTGTATGTGGTTACTTTACTTCTGACTAATCTGATAGGGATTACATTCATAATGATTTGCTATTTATACATACATATACATCACGCCCATTTCCCTGTAGGTATCCAGAGATCATGGATCTCAATTTGTCTGACAAACCACTTTCGCTTCATTGATATTAATACACCTAATACACACTTGGCGTTATAGGTACTTAATATGTTACCATTTTTCAATATGGTGTATTTGACTGTCGGTATGGCAAAAAAGTATAGACATCGGTCATTTTAGTAGTTATTTTTAAAGCTGTACAATGCAGAAGATTTCAAATGCATATTATTATTTACTCTGGGATGAGATTTATATTATACCGACTAATAATATTCTTTACTAATAGAGATCTGGGAAATACAATAAAGTCATAAAAAATATTGTTATTACAATATAATCATACTGGTGGTGTTAGGAACTCAGTGTATAATCAATTAAATTAGGTACTGCCAATTCGGTAAACTGAAACACATAAAAATGATGAACTTGTGACAGGCTAATAATAAAATAAGCTATAAATAATTATACAAAATATACCCATGGACCTATAATCATTTTAGTTTCTTTAGTGTGTACTGTAGTATTATATTATCTGTGGTGTGTGACATTAAATAATTAATGTGCCGCTAATGTAATGAAATTAACTTACCAGAAAATTTAAGGTTCACTAAATTAATATCCCACTGTAAATTAAGTTGCTATAACGTTCACCTAGTAATATATTGCGCTATCCTCAAAATATCGTACAAATGTAAATAAACAATATTCTAACCTCGAAACCTATCTTATTTTATATGAGTGCAAGGGATCCGCCTATGTCACGTTAATATCAAAATGAATATAATTAGTATTATTTAATACAATGTGTTGCTTAGTGTGCCAAAAATGACTTTATGGTTGATAAGTCTCCAGCATGAGATGTATAGATATAGATATATAGAATTTACCTCACTGTAGCCTGTATCAAATGAAACAACGAGAAATATCAATTTGTTTTGCACGCTTAATTTAGATATTGATACTTTATCTTAAATAAAGCCATGAGATTGGCACAACATGCTTTATAAATTGCTATTTGCTATATGCTGCAATTAACAGAAATTACAATAATAAGAAAATTCATATACTCATTATAGTTCTTTTATTAAGTTCTTCCAATATTTAAGCCAAACCTAGCTTAGCTCCTGGGTTATAAATATTTTAAACTGTATTGATTTGTATGTCTTTTTTCAGGTCCAGTTATCAAACAATGTTGGAAGTACAGTCGGATAATGTGAGTAACTTAATTACTTATTTAATATTAGCAATTATAGTTAGCACTTTACCGATGACCAGATAATAAAATAATTACTTACAAATTTTAACGGGTAATTAATCGTCAGGGCAAGGAATATACATTCCACATCCATTTACAATATCAAACTTTTTTGTGCTTTTGCGCTATTTATGAATTTATTCCAATTTATTTTAGACGGTAATTAGAACATGTTCAAATAATTACATACATACAAGTCACACCACTTCATTCTCGATAAAAGGGTAGGTATAAAAATATAAAGTACTTATAAAAATATTACATCTCCAATTTGCTTGACTATGGCAATTCGCTGTCGCTTCTATAAGTACATAGTTTTATATAAAAACGAAATGTGTTTAGATGCGTTTAGTTTACCGACATACTCAAAATCAAAATACCTACTTCAACTACTTAATAAGGTCTCAATGCCAATGTCCTCGTCACCTCATTTCATGGTTAACCTAATTTAAAGCAAGACTTGATACACCATAAACTTACAGGATATGGGTGCCTAGATATATTGATGGACTTTAAACTAACGTCTTAAATATAAAACAATAGCTAATAAATTTTATCCCTTTCAATTATGGTATTGAATGGGTATTGACTTTGGAGTGTCCGTTATTATTTTTTAATGCACTTATGTCTTCATTGTTGTACTGTCAATGGTCGTAGTTATATATACTTGTCTTGTAGTATCTAATTACAAGATATAAATCACAATTAGCTCACGATTGTGCTTTCTTAAAATGGACGCCAATAACTCAAAATAGATTCAGGTACAGCGTTGCATATTTAGTGCACTGTAATTGTGCGTCTAACGAAGTGTACTAGCAATCACAACAATCGAAGACATTTGGAAGCTAAAACTACAGTTACATGTGTTTCTTATTGGTCCAGTGGAATAATAATAGTGATAGACAAAAAGAAATATCTCCTTTGTGCGACGATGATATAATGTCAAAGTATAAAACTCAAGTGAAAAAGGAACGCATCTTGTATCAGGTCAGTTAAGCTGTTCTTTATTTCAAACTCAACCTAGGCATTGGAGAATGTAGGTAGTTTACAAACATTTTCCAGAATCTAGATCTTAAGCACGCCTGTCATTTTAGTCATAGCAAATTATTGATTTGCTAGTTTAGTAACAAAGGCGTTGGGAATAGGATAAATTAAGAACGTAATAAATTTTGTATGGAAACAGACATATCTTTTCAAATATAGTAACATGTATGGCTAACCTATGAACTATTTTCTATTACATCTCACTGAGACGCTCACTGAGAAATTTAAACCCAGTACTCATTGCTTGTAAGCTGAGATCGATGAGTTTTACTTTTAGTGAATCGTTACGCTTCGCGACTGGCGTATTCACACTCCCTTTTTATTATGGTAGTTAGAGGTTTGAGTGCGCATCTCCGAAATTTTGGAGGCATGTTTAAAGGCGCAACTTCAGGGATTCAGGGTTTTACATGAAAACTCGGTATTTTACAATCACACTGGGTTTATTCAACGAAAAGTAAATACACTATGACGGCTCAGCACGTGCTCAGCACAGAATGGACGCTGCCCGGCGTGACGCAGCGCCTTATAAGGGCGACAGCAACTGACTATCTTATTAAAAGGAAATAAAGTTAAAAGTTCACATTCGATGCAAAAATATTAGTGTATCAATTATTAAAAATTGGATTAAGAATATAATTATATTTAAGACTAGTGGAAACGCGACATTGATATTAACAATAGGTGACTTGACATTATTTTACATTCAAATAAGTACAGTACAATGTCTCATTTCCAGTTGTATTAATAAATGCTTGTTTTCGATAGGATATAATTACATGGGTGAATTATGTTTTAATTAGAGTACTTAATTATAGTATATTAATACGGCAAATACAACATGTTATATAAAATAATAATAATTTGACTAACCAACCGGATAACAATCAATCAAGTGTCTTATTAAGTTGCCTGATTCAGTGGCGTAGGTGCCAAGTAGTGGTTAAACAATTATAAAATAAGTATTTATTAATAATCAGGCTTACAGCTCGGCCTTCCTGCAGAAAGCGAGTCCCATCGCTTTTAAGTTACAATATCAAGCTTTAAATAAAGTATGAGCAAATGACAAATATAATGTACAAATTAATTATAATTATACCTACCTGCCTAAGTTCTCTAAACATTTTTTTTTTTACATTGTTTTTAATCATACAGAAATATACTACAATCACCTGAGTACTTTGACAACAAAAATCAATAACAATAATAATTATGTGTTACCTCGGTACAGTTTCTACAGAATAGCTGCCTTACATACCTATCTTTTAAAAATTGCTTTTCCTGTGTAGATCTAGCAATACTACTCTATTCGAGTACAAGTATTTCTTATGCAATTATAGACTAAATTATAGAGTAAAGAGATAAGTAGACTACTGTTCATCGCTATCAGAGCTATTTTCTTCGTAAGCACTTTCTAGGTCCCTAGTAAAATGGAGCCATGGCTGTATTTTGTCTACTGCGACTATAGCTTCATAACGGCGGTTGTTTTTACGCGATAAAGGTGTATCCTCAATAACATATCTATCGTTTGGAAGTGATTTCAAAATACGGTAAGGTCCCTGAAATTTGGCAACTAGGTTTTGTGATTGCCCATCATGAGGAACCTGCCGCTCAACCCTGACCAAGTCTCCCTCATAGTACTGTTTTGCTGGTTTTCTTCGTTTATTGTAATTTTCTTGGTCTCTAACTTGGCTCTCTTTTATTTTATCCCCCGCCTTGTTTCGCATTTTGATAAGCTGTTCACCTGAAGGAATGCTTACAGTGTCATCTAAGACTGTACCTAGAAGCCCTTCACTTCGACACCTGATGTTAAACCCGAAAAGCAGCTCTGACGGAGACTTTTCAGTGGTTTTGTGTGGAGTGGTGTTAAGTCCTAATTGTACGTCCGATACGTATTCGTCCCAGATCTTTTCTTCTTTACCGTGTGTTGATGTTGATAGTGCACTAAGAATGGTTCTATTAAAACGCTCAGCTTGACCTTTTGCCCTAGGTGTAGCTACTGCATTTACGATATGTTTGATACCGTGAGACATGACAAATTCCTTGAATGATCTGCTCGTGAAGCTAGTGCCTTTGTCTGTAATGAGGCGCGTAGGGGTGCCGAAATAACTTATGAACTCCCTAAATACTTTTAATGTCGTGACAGTTTTAGTATCTTTTACCGGTTTTATGCATACATATTTTGTAAATCCATCTACCAGTACTAGTAAATAACAGTTGCCCTTTTTGCTTTTGACAAACGGCCCTAGATGGTCGGCGTGGACCGTGTGAAAAGGTACGCTGGGTTTATCAATGGGGTGTAGTCCTCCTTCCCGCTTGCCACCAGGTGCTTTGTGGTGGGAACATTCTAGACATGAAGTCACATATTTTTTTACGAATTTACGCATTTTCGCAAACCAGTAGTTCTTACGGATACGTTGGAGCGTCTTATCAAAACCACAATGACCGACGTCATCGTGATTCATTTTGAGGATTTGAAATCGCACCCCCTTAGGGACAAGCCACTTTATTTCATCTCCGACTACACGATATACACGACCATTTTTTAATTGGTAGTTCTGACGAATTCCCATTATTTGCTCAGATTCAGGGTCAGATAAAATTTCTTTTATCTTTTTAACTTCCTCGTCAGCTGACTGCACCGTGACAATCCAATCTTGATCCGAGTTATCAATAGACATGACATTAAGGTATACTGGCGATTCTGTTCCTACGTCTCCAACTGGGTTGCGGCTAAGTGCGTCTACATGGGGCATACGCGACCCCGGTCTATACTCAATGTTACAATCAAATTCCTGTATTTGAACCCACCACCGAGCAATTCGTGGGATAAGATCACGTTTGACTAGCGTAGATCGCACCGCGTTGCAATCCGTTAAGATTTTGAAGGGTATACCAATGAGATATACTCTGAACCGGTTAAGAGATGCTACCACTGCAAGTGTCTCTAAGTCGTAAGAATGGAGTTTACGCTCTTCCGCATTAGTCTTACGACTGAAATAGGAGACCGGCTGGAATACTCCATTTGCATTTGCTTGAAGTAAAATACCTGCAACACCGTCTTTACTGGCGTCCGTGTGTAATTGGGTCTCAGCACAATGATCATAAAGAGCGAGGACTGGCCTTTCAGTCAACATGTTCTTTACCTTGTCAAAAGCATTGTTTTGGCTCTCTTCCCATGTCCATTTCGAATCTTTTCTGAGTAGATCTGTTAACGGAGCAGCTATCAGAGCGTAATTCTTAATGAATCGTCTAAAATACCCGGATATCTAAAATATAATATCTAAAATAGTCCGAGAAACTGTCTAAGCTCGTGTTGGTTTCTAGGTTTTGAAAATTGACTAACTGCTTCGGTTTTTCGAGTACCAGGTCTTATACCATTAGAGCTCACTTCGTACCCGAGAAAATCTATTTTATCAAGAAAGAAATGACATTTGTTCATTTTCAAAGTGAGGCCTCCTTTTTTTAGAAGGGCAAGAACTTCCTCTAACCGCTGTAAACCCTCATTTACGTCCTTAGCTGGTATAAGAACATCATCCATATACACAATAGCATATTTGATCTTAGCTTCGAGCAATACTTTATTTATGGTGCGCTGAAAAACAGAAGGCGCATTAACCAAGCCGAACGGCATCCTGTTATATTCAAATTGGCCATCTGGCGTCACAAATGACGTTTTATGGCGCGAATCCTCAGCAATTGGTATTTGATAGTAGCCAGAAGCTAAGTCAAGCGATGTAAACACTGTATTACCAGCTAGCTGATCTAGTTGGTCTTCGATTCGCGGAAGTGGATAGTGTTCCTTTTTCGTTTTACGATTTAAGGCCCGGTAGTCCACACATAATCGCTTCTCTCCAGTTTTCTTTTGCACAAGTACGATCGGGCTAGCGTATGAAGAAGTCGATTCCCTAACTATCCCGTGATCAATCATCTCCTGTACCATGTTTCTTACAAGAACCCGATCAGCGTAGGACATCCGATAGGGCCTATACACTACCGGATCAGTATCCTCAAGCTCGATTGTCATTTCGGTCAAGTCTGTGAACCCCAGATCGTGGAGACCACTCGAAAAACATTCAGAGTACTTTTCCAATAATTGTTTCAATTGAAGCAAGTCGCTTTGACCTAATTTATTCCCATAGTTAAGAGTTTCATCCATTTGGGTTTCACAGACTGACACAGTACATGAATTAACGACGGTTTTTTCTATATCAGAACGCTGAGGGTACACGCGGGCAAGCAATGCTCCTTTTTTAAATTTTATTTCGTTTGGCGATGTGTTATGCGTCAATAAAACACTATGTCCACCTTTGACTTCATATTCTCCCGGTAGAAAATAATGTTCCTTTCCAACTGCGCCTCTTACTAATCCGTCAACATACACCTTAACGTCCGAAATAGATTCTATAGAAACTCTAAGTACACAGAGTGAGTGCGGCTGTACATCCGTGTCTTCATCGAGCATCAAATGAACTTTATTTGGAATTATCTGTTTAAATATAACTGTATCTGGGGTTTTAGTAATAACAATATCCGGTTTCTCGGTGCAGTTATGCCCTAACAGTGTCGATTGATTGATAACATGATCTTCTACCACATACATATTGATGGTGTGTTTTATGTCTTGAACCTCGAGGTCTACGGTTACCATACCTCGCGGATATATAAGGTTAGCCCCTATGCCGCGAAGAGCAGGTAGGTCTTCTGGCATCACAACATCTAAACTCAGTTCCTTGGCTTTAGACATTTTTATCAGTGAACATTGGCTTCCTAAGTCTAAATGACAATCAATAGCAATACCATTGACTTTAATGTATATCAAGTATTTAGCATTCAATTTATCAGTCAAATTCAACTGGGCTACCTGTTTCTCTGCAGATACTTTATCTTTCACCTGACTACCATCTCCTTCACGACCTTTATTAGCCTTTATTCCTGAAGCAATGTACAGACAAATGACCCGATTTATCACATGTGGTGCATTTTGTTGGTGGTTTGTCACATCTAAAGCTCGGATGACCAGGTTGATTACAATTGTAACACGTAATTTTTGTAGAGTCAGATCGTGAGCTACCTAATTTACTAAAGGTAGTTGCATTTCGTCGTTCGTTTCTTAGTTTCATAGAGTCATGATTTTCTCAAGCCTGGCCTACCTTCACTGTCCTGAAGTATTTCAGAACCTTCTCAGGTTCCGTGAACTGAGCAGCCTGAGCACCTACTCTGATAGCCCTATCATCTACTCCGTGCAATAGACAGTCAACAGCCTGGCGTCCATAAATTCTGCACCTATTTATTAGATTAATTTTTCCATAATAGTAGTGGTCAAGGGACTCTCCATATTTTACCCTCTTAGCCAGCATCTCAGTCAAGAGTTCAGCATAATCTTCGCGTATAGGAAAGGACTCTACCAATTTACTCTTCCACTCGACCCATGTGTAGAGCATAGTTGGTAAACTTTGGTACCAAGTTCGCGCGACACCCGTCAACTTCGGCAAGGCATAGTGAATAATTTCTCTATCCTCCCAGCCGTAAATTTCGGCGCATTCTTCAACTTTAGTTAGCCATGTCAAAATAGTTTGCTCTTTTGACATGGGATCAAATTCGGGTATGATATTTGTATTAAATGTCATTTTTGGTTTATCTGAACTCTTCACTGATTGCAAGATTGACAAAAGCTTATCTAAAATAACATCAGTTGTATCAGTATTACTCTTACAGCGCTTAGGAATACTCACGTGGGTCCGATGGACTACCACTCCTCTTCTTACTGCTCTCAGGTCCACGGCGCAGACTCGTATCGCCGTCGTATCCCGGAGCTCGTGGACTCGTGATGTACTCTGGTCTCCCCTCAGGTCCCCCGGATTCGACGCTTAACGATCGTCTTGGAGTAGCGGGAACAGGTGTACGTAAAGACCTCTCGCCATTCCTTGAAGAACCGACCACACGTCGATCTCCATTGGCTTCGGTCGAGTTCATCCTCGATACCATTGGTTGCTCTGAATAGCATTCCCTTAAACGTCTGCCTTCACCCACAGCCACACGCTGATGGGTAACTGGCCAACTCGTCATGCTTGGCGCTCTCCGCCTTAAGCCTCGTGCGTCCTGACCTCGACCCTCACACATGGGTACTCTTCGGTCTGCACTGAACCGATCGTGACCTTGGCGCTCTCCGCCTTGAGCCTCGTGCGTCCTGACCTCGACCCTCACACATGGGTACTCTTCGGTCTGCACTGAACCGATCGTGACCTTGGCGCTCTCCGCCTTGAGCCTCGTGCGTCCTGACCTCGACCCTCACACATGGGTACTCTTCGGTCTGCACTGAACCGATCGTGACCTTGGTCACGACCCTCGTCATCATCCATGACAGATCTGAAACTGACACAACACAGCTTAGAATAATACTCCGAAAAGCACCACGGTACCACACTGGGCCGGAAAACAATTTTTTATTCTTTTTCTAGCAATAACTCGAAAACGGCTTATCTGACCAAAAAGATACTACAAAATACTACTCTGGGTCCAAAAACATTCTTGGGGTCTCATATTTAGGGTCCAAAATAAAAATGTAGAGTTCTTGTTTTTTCCCCCAAGATGACAGTCTATTTAGAAACGAGGCAGTGACGGACCCTGACCACCTGGGCCGTTATCGGAGAGTTGCCCCGACCACGTGGTCAAGAATCAATGTCCACGTGATCAAAAACTCAAAAATGGACAGCAGAAGTAGTCCCAACCCACTACCAGAGCGTAGTCCTGGCCAAGTGTCGGGAATACCGGTCAACTACTCATCAATACATCCCCCTCGTTTTTAAATACCGTAGATAATAAAATATTAACACAAACGGGAAAAAAACGGAGTAGTCCCGATCGCACAGTGAGGAAACTAACATTTCAACCAGGGATAACAGCCTTCAAGACACTATCAGAGAGTTGCCCTGACCACGTGTCGTGAAGACCAATCCAACCCTCCCACAAAGATGTAAGCCATCGAATTCAGTTAAAAGCCCCTACACACGACCCTAAAATCAGACCCGATATCAGGGAAGTGGTGGGGAGGACCCTAGATCGTACCCTAAATCGCCTCGTGTATTGGCAAATCGGAAGCCTAAACTTTATCGTTTCCCTAAATCTGAAATCGCTTCGGGCAACCTCACGATTTAGGGAAGATTATCAACTAGGGGAGTGCTATCGGCTCGTGTGTAGCTAAATCGGGTCCGATTTCTACCAGTATGCGCGCGAGTGCTGCGGCGATACGACGTGCTTACGCTATTGGAACATTTTTGCGATATAAAACATGGCGAAGGAGTAGGACCGAGAAGCGTGGACGAAGATTATGATATAGAGATTTGTCTTATTTATGGGATAAAAAGCATAATGAACACAACAAACGCAACATGCGACAAGAGGGATACAAAATGCTATTGCCTTTTTCGTCTCTGTTTAGGTGGCACCATAGTAAGCGCCAAGGCAATGCCTATTTTTTGCTGCTTTGAAAGTGTCGGCGGCATCTCGGATCGACGAGTTGTTTGTTACACAGTCAGTTCAGTACTGACTGGCAGGGACGTGTGTAGAGTAGCAGCCGATTTCATCCACAATTTCACCGTCCCGATGTCGGGTCTGATTTTAGGGCCGTGTGTAGGGGCTTTAAGGAGAGGGAAAAAAAAAGAGGCATGCGGCTGCCACACACGTACAAACCCCGCCAACAATGACCATCGTCGGAGAGTAGCCCCGACCATGTGATGTAGCAGCCATCATTACCCATTGTCAGCCGCATCCGCCGAGGACAACGATGGGGCAGTTCGGTTCTCAATACACTATCAGGGAGTAGCCCTGACCACGCGCTATAAAAACCGCTCAAATCCTCATCGATGTCCCAAAAATATTTCAAAATTTAAATAAGTGCAAAACGTGGTACTTACAGTCTTTTTTTTTTCTGCGGGCGTAGAACGAAAAATATCACTTTTTCGCTTATCCCACTTCTGAAGCTAAAGGCGCAACTTCAGGGATTCAGGGTTTTACATGAAAACTCGGTATTTTACAATCACACTGGGTTTATTCAACGAAAAGTAAATACACTATGACGGCTCAGCACGTGCTCAGCACAGAATGGACGCTGCCCGGCGTGACGCAGCGCCTTATAAGGGCGACAGCAACTGACTATCTTATTAAAAGGAAATAAAGTTAAAAGTTCACATTCGATGCAAAAATATTAGTGTATCAATTATTAAAAATTGGATTAAGAATATAATTATATTTAAGACTAGTGGAAACGCGACATTGATATTAACAATAGGTGACTTGACATTATTTTACATTCAAATAAGTAGAGTACCCGCCACATAAGGTGGCAGTAGCCAAACTTGGAACTAAATTTGACGTTTCCGCCATTGCGTGTTATTTTGTATGAAAGGTAAATTTAGTATTACCAGCGTTGTGTTTTTTGCCCACTCTTTGTAATTTTTATGTTTGTTAAGGGTGATAATAATAAATTGATTTCTGGAGTTTCTTGTTAGTTCTTCTCCAAGGGTCTCCGCTGAACTTCTTCTTCTCAATCGTTACGCTCTTATCAGAGCGGTCGTGGTCTTCATGACGTGGCATCTTGAGCAGCCGAAATGGTTGGTGAACTAACCTCGGTAAAAATATGAAAAGACAATGCTCAGTGCCATGTTTGAAATAGTTTTTAGCCCCTACGTAACCGCCCTTCCACTTCACTCATATATATTCCTTTTGTCAATATATAGTTTTTTTAATTTGTACTTAGATCATAAAATAACTTTCAAAGAGAGCTTATGATAGGGCCTATTTTGAATAAAAATATTTTGACTTTTGACTTTGGTATATTAATTTGTTTTATTTGAGTTTATAGCTCTGCAACCAAAGATCGTTACAAATGAAACCTCAATAGAATGTATCGAGCCGTATGGCACAGTGAGTGCTAGTTTTGGCGTGTTTACTGGCAACACTGAATTACGCGACTGTGGCGACGCCTCCAACTGCCACCTTATGTGGCGGGTACTCTACAGTACAATGTCTCATTTCCAGTTGTATTAATAAATGCTTGTTTTCGATAGGATATAATTACATGGGTGAATTATGTTTTAATTAGAGTACTTAATTATAGTATATTAATACGGCAAATACAACATGTTATATAAAATAATAATAATTTGACTAACCAACCGGATAACAATCAATCAAGTGTCTTATTAAGTTGCCTGATTCAGTGGCGTAGGTGCCAAGTAGTGGTTAAACAATTATAAAATAAGTATTTATTAATAATCAGGCTTACATGTTAGAAATTAAATTAATATTATCGTAAAAACTATCGATTGGTACTATTTTTTCTAGTTTAATATATTTTAAGTTTTATAACGTCACAGAGAATGTTAGGTTTTGGTAGGCACTTTATTAATTCAGTATTTTTGATGTGCAATTTAGTTTCATTTCATGTTCGTATAAACACTACCCAATGATGAACTGCTCCTTTCATTTTTGACCCCAACTAATATGTAAATTCATTAATCTCGGTAGGACCACCCTTAGAAAACAACCCTTGTTCTGTTTTACAATATGTAGTCGGATCTCTAATATCAGAGTGAGGGGAATCAGACTGTAGTAATCGATTTTTATTGTACTGAGGCACGTCCTGCAGAGATATCACAATATTGTGGTTAAACATTTAACCACTAAATAAAACTATTGATCCATAAAATGAGCAAATAAAAAAACTTATTATTTGTTTATAGATATTTTATTGAGGTCACAGAGCACGTTAAGGTACAAATTTTAAACATAGGTCCGTAGGTACAATATCCAATAAATAAATGATCTAAAAGGATCAAAGTCCAAACAATAATTTATGAATAAACTACGTACAAAAAACATCTGTTTTGAGTTTTTGTTGACGTTTTCTAAGAACAATGATCTTATTATTTTAATGGACTTAAATTTTCGGAACTGAATGCGATTTTGTTCATCTGTATTTCCCTATCAGCTGATTCATTATTTTACTCAGTAGTCATTTGAATATATATATAACTTCTAATATATATTTTATTAACTATGTGAGACCGGGTCATATCACGATAAATTTATAAAGATATCTGACATAGTTACGGTCTCACATAGTTAATGAAATGAGTATAAATCACGAGTGTTTAAAAATAACTATTCTAAGATGTAGATTTAAAATTAATATTGCTTTTAATAATTGTGTAGAAAACTACGAAGTTAGCGCAGACAATATAATACTACTAGTACAATAGTAAACATTATTTTATCATTTAGTTGCATGATCGTGAAACGTGATAAATGAGTCTAGAACACTTCAAGACAACCTAATTAACGCTAGCTTCGCAATTTATTTGTTGAACTAGATTATTCAATTTTTTATTATGTTTTAAAGTCATTAATATACATTTTAATCTATATATTATAATTATAACAATCTGCTGAGTATTTGGTTGATAAGTCTAGGTTTGAAAACTAAGGTCAATACTTTCTCAATTGCATCACTACACGTCACCAAAATAGTATCAAATGAGTTCAATGACTACTGTGACTGAAAAATTTTAAGACACTAAATATCTCTTATTTAATAAGGGATTAGAATTGAATTTATACTTTAGTATCAAATATGTTTTTCATGTATCTGATTGATGAGCATGTGTTGATAAATACGATTGCGAATTATTTTCATTTGTGAGTTAAATATTATTCATGTACGTTAATTTTTTAAACCCTAGTCATTTTTATTTTTCTTATATTCTAGTAAGAATGTTAGTTCTTTCTATCTCAACTAAAAAAGCACGTAATCACCCATCCATTCAATAACTGAGCCCAGCGTAGCTTAACTTTGGTGATCTAACATCAATTACAGTAACACACAAACAACTGTAAACTAGGTATTCAAATATAATTTCGATTTGTCGTACTATTTCTGTGTTAGCAACATTTAATCGTCATAACCTTGGGCATTGAAGTACATTGAAGGAAAGATTATGGTTTATTTTGTTTGTTTACATCATTAGTAAGAAGGTCTTAGATATCACAGTTGCTCTGTGTTGAACGATATCGCTATCTGGAAGAGTCTAGAATTCAAAGCCTTAAAAAACTGTAGCACTTTATAATTGCTTATGTTGTTTTAATTGATATTTAATAGTACCTACCTACTGCTGATGTCAGTTTACTTTAATGAGAGCACAACATCTACATTTAGGAATTTTAGATTCGTTGCATAATATTGTAATTGCCAAATTAAACTTTTTCTTGCGGAAATCACGTGTGGAAAACTTTCAATTATACAGAACAGCACATCGGTGAATGTATCTTATCCCATAAACAGAACATCGTTTATTAATTTGGTAGGTACAAGTAGATTATCTGGTGAAATTTAGAAATTAGAACTGTGGAGATGAACCTAAAAACTCTGACTACCCCATAAGGCATAACAGTCGTAATATGTATGTTATAAAAATAATAGTCTTCTTTAGAACTTATATTTTCTAGTGCAAATATCGTTGATTTTTTGTTACTTTAATAGTAAGAATTAGGTACTTACATATTATGTAATGGAAATTTACGACTGACTTTAGAAACCAATCTAACTTCGTTATGCTATTGTAATTTGTAACTGATAAGCATAAGTATTACGACTGTAACCCTTTTTGAGGTTGGTGCAGTCTTGAAGCATGATTAAGATTTAGCTTTGTCTGAGCTGAATTTATCAATGAGCGTAACTTCCTAATTTAATAGGAAGTATTTTTATTTATATCAGCATTTGGGGGTTAAGATTCAGTTGGTTTTTTGTGAATGACTTGTTCGTTACGTTATTTAGGAAATAGTTTCAATAAATAAGTAATTTTATACCAAAAATAAATAATAACATAAATAAAAAGTATAATAGGAAACTACATTTTACAAGAAAACGGGACTTATCGCGTATATTTGAAAAACAAAGGTAAGATACTTTGGAATAACAATAGCGAGGCTCTCAAAAATATTAGAAACTTCCATATTATCTTACATACGTCATATTTTAAGCTAAATCTAGCTATAGTTTAGCTACATTGTAAATAAATATAGCAGTTACTTAGCTAGCCCATTCTACACACAACATACTTATTCGAAGGTAGCAAAATCCATTAGGCGTTTACAAAAATAATCGGTTAGGTAATTCAGTCATTTCTATGTTTGAACGAAATTTACTCGTGTTTCTTGTGTTTATTTGTGAGTGTTACATGAAAATTTTGTTTGACCAGGATTTTCTTTCTTAAGTAAGTGTTTTTATTGTACTTAGCTACAATAGACTCAGATTTGTGTTACTAAATGCAGTTCTTACAATATGCTTTCGTATAACCTCAATATTTATTACCTACTGCATTTAGACGTATGGTCGTTTAGGTTGTACAAACAAAACTTAGTTAATAAATATTAAATACCAAATATATTGTTAGGCAAAATATCTATAGCAAAAGTACATGACATGAATAACTTTATTTAGCTGCACTATTATTTATCAGGTGATCGCTACCTGATTCAAATTCAAGTCTTAATATCCTACTATTTCAAACGTATGACTTAATATACACTTACTTGCTAATGTACTCGTGTATTATACTTTACTTGGTACTTATTCATAGTTGAATCACTCTTTTATTGTCTAGCTAAGTAAAGAAAATAAGTAGTTATTCATCTATCTACCTACACAAATGGGTATGTCAAACCTTAGTTGTTATCTATTACTTACGAAGTAGGCAATTAAAATACGAACTACCTACGCTATTTCAGAAGAAAACAATAGTAAAATTGTATGAAATACAAAGATAAGTATATGTACTGCTAGGTATTTCCTGTGTGGAAATTTTGTAATCTTTTGTTTGAGATGGTTTACATTTCTAATGTTGGTATTTAGTTTAAGGAAATTCTCCTGTACAATACCAACATAATAATATAAACGTTCTTGAAAGGGCCTCATATTCGTCCTTTCCAAGGTCAGGACTAAACCCTAAAATCCCATTAATTTCATGGCTGCCATATAATAATACCTCCGTACTTAATTACTCTAGTTTTCCTGCATACATTTAATGTGACCCTCAAATGTTTCCTAATCATATTGTTCATGCGTTGACAATAAGGTTTTGAGGATGATACTTAAAGAGACAATGTATTATTTGAAAAACTTAATTAAGGTTACATCTGTACGCTTTCGGGGTTCTATCAAGCATGTGTAACTAACTAAATCAATTTTTCTAGCCACTATGAATACCAAATACGTAATCTTTGCTTTATGAAACTTTTTTTACATACACACTAATCCGCTATACATATGAACGTATTGATATATATCTTTATATTCACAAGTTTTTTACCTATTTCATGAACTTTGTTAGTACTAGTCAGTAATTATTTACTTTTATTCATTACAAGGCCTACTTTGCACAAGGAGGTGAAAATCCTCCGCGCAGGTTAAAATCCTCTTTGCTTCAATACCGTTCAACCTACTTACTCTTGGAGATAAATAATAAACATCGTCTCATTAACAAAGAAATTACCATTTTTATCTTTTAACACAGACACTGAATAAATAAACACTTGTTAACGCATACAAAGTGCTGTAAAATAGCTGTTTGTCAGAAATTGCGAGATTGCGTGTGTTTTCAGTGTTATGGTCGTGGTAAATTGATAAATGCGTATTGCATATTATGCACCGAAGTTAGTTTAGGTTTTATAGGCTAGAATTCCATCACTTTTCAATCTTTATAAAGATCGTAAATAATAGTATATGCATGAATTATAGACGTGATCTTTATAGTGTCTTTTTCCTTGTGAAACATGGTAATGGCTGTAGTATTATATTATCTGTGGTAATGGTGTAAAATAAAATACGATGAAAGAAAACATTGTAAAATCCGTGAAGTAGTTATATAATATAATGAGCAGTTTTTATGAAATATCTAGCATTTGATCAAAAGAATCAAAAAATCAAAAGATCTAAGAATCAAAGCCCAATATAAAATATATGTCACCACCAACATTTATATTGGAATTATTGGACTCATAGCGAACACATGCAAAAAAAACATTATTAAAATAAAACCGGTCTCAGGTTTAGTGAGTCCAACTATATAAACTCACCAACTGTATACATTAGGGAATAGTACATCTATGGTTGTAGAAGTTTTTATGTCATCACAACCCAAATTCATGCTAAAAAGTATCTTTGGAGATGATATGTTTCCGGGTTTCTGTCCATCCCAAAAGATTCAGGGACTTGAATGTTATATTGTATGTAGTACATGTATATAAATATAATACTTTAATTCAGGTTGGGCAAAGACATATTAACTACGACTTTTTTTGAGTTTTACGTACATTCACATCATATCACATCAGTAAGGTTAGATAGAAATCACGGATCCACATCTGTCCTAGTCTGTCATCAGAAGAAACCACCTTCGCTTCATTGACACTCATAGATCTCATACACAGTCTGTGGTTATATGTACTACTAAAGTCACCCTTTTTCAATATGTCGTCTATCTATCATATTATGTGCTATGTGTATTTACGCAAATTTTATTTACATCTAAAACGAAGATTTATTAAATAAAATAAAACTAAATAGGTACTAATTAAAACAAATAAAAAAGAACTTAAATCTAACAAAAAGTAAATATTTACACAGCCCTACTAGTGTCCCAAATTTAGCACTCAGAAGCAAAAGCAACCTCTGGGCCAATGTCAATTATTATGTTTAGTATAATAATTATGAGGATGGCATTGATATGATTTATTGGTAGTACCTTAGTATCTTCCTTCTACAACCAAGGAAGAAATGCAGCTAGTTTGTTCTATTAAAGGCCAACACTAACGCCGGTAGTAAATGAGTAGTTTGGCTGTTATTGTGCAGTGATGCGTCTTCTTGGTATGCTCCATTATTTTCCCTATACCGTTGCATGACTTGGTATTTACGTGTCTTAACATTATCCTGAAAGTGTTAATTTATTTTTATACTGTTCTTACTATTCTTGGAAGTATAAAGAATGCTTATTTGACTGGTTCCGTGGCGCTAACGATTAACCACCTGAATGTCCCGGGTTCGATGCCCAGTGAAGGCTATGATAATAACTACGATTTTCTTCTGCTTTCCAGTATGGTCGTTGTATCTATCTACAGTAGATATCTACATAGGTTCTTAAATATTCGTTGACTGGTATCATTAACGCAAGTTTTAAATGTCCTTAGTAAGAAGCTATTTCAATTGGTGTACTAGTGTCCTAAAACATGCATATTATTATTATTAACTGGCTGCCTTTCTTCCTTGTTGTTAGTATAAAGGACTTATAATATGTTATGGGAATACCCAATATATTACATAAAACAAGAAACGATAAATTTATGTAACAATTGTATGTTTGTTGTAAATTATGTTTTAATAGGTTTTCCTTATTAGCTTATGGATCTACTAATGGAGAAATAATAAGTTTATACGTCGATTAAACGTATATTTGAATTATTTATTAACATATTACATTTATTGAGAATTTGGTATGTTGCTATTGTTTTTTTTGTTTTGATTAATTCATACTCATAATTCATAGAAATGATAAAAAATATGTTTTTGAGTATTTTTATGTGGCCATTATTTTCAATTGAACTTTGATAAAACTTATACAGCTAACAAATTTTTGTGGCAACCATTATGTAACCCGTATTTCTAATGCGTCTTAGTACAATCATAGTTAAATCTCACTTCAGTTATAATTTCACCAGTCATGACAGTTTTATGTCAAATTTTATGTTTATAAATGGTGAAAATAAATGGTAGAGTACCCGCCACATACGGTGGCAGTTGGAGGCGTCGCCACAGTCGCGTAATCCAGTGTTGCCAGTAAACACGCCAAAACTAGCACTCACTGTGCCATACGGCTCGATACATTATATTGAGGTTTCATTTGTAACGATCTTTGGTTGCAGAGCTATAAACTCAAATAAAACAAATTAATATACCAAAGTCAAAAGTCAAAATATTTTTATTCAAAATAGACCCTATCATAAGCTCTCTTTGAAAGTTATTTTATGATCTAAGTACAAATTAAAAAAACTATATATTGACAAAAGGAATATATATGAGTGAAGTGGAAGGGCGGTTACGTAGGGGCCGGCCTAATAAGACATATATGTAACAGTCAGATAGACGCTATATTGAAAAAAGGTGACGTTAGGAGTACTTACCTATAACCGCCGAGAGTGTATTAGAGAATGTATGAATGTCAATGAAGCGAAAGTGGTCTGTCAGGATCGGGACAAATGGGGATCCGTGATCTCTGCCTACCCCTCTACAGGGAATCAGGCGTGATGTGTATGTATGTATGTAAAAAAACTATTTCAAACATGGCACTGAGCATTGTCTTTACATATTTTTACCGAGGTTAGTTCACCAACCATTTCGGCTGCTCAAGATGCCACGTCATGAAGACCACGACCGCTCTGATAAGAGCGTAACGATTGAGAAGAAGAAGTTCAGCGGAGACCCTTGGAGAAGAACTAACAAGAAACTCCAGAAATCAATTTATTATAATCACCCTTAACAAACATAAAAATTACAAAGAGTGGGCAAAAAACACAACGCTGGTAATACTAAATTTACCTTTCATACAAAATAACACGCAATGGCGGAAACGTCAAATTTAGTTCCAAGTTTGGCTACTGCCACCTTATGTGGCGGGTACTCTAAAGACACTTTTATTTTCATTAATCTGGTAACTAATAATAATTCCTAACCCACCATAGATAGTAACTTACTAAACTTATTAGTATACTACTATCACATAACCAACTATCAAAAAGCCGTAATTGTCGGGTTTTATAGTGTATTACTACCATTACTACATGATGACTTTTTACCTGTATGACGTCATAGCATCCGATACCTCAATTTCCTTATGAACGGTTTACCCATCTAGAGATCGCGCCACATACGGTGGCAGTTGGAGGCGTCGCCACAGTCGCGTAATTCAGTGTTACCAGTAAACACGCCAAAACTAGCACTCACTGTGCCATACGGCTCGAAACATTATAGGTTTCATTTGTAACGATCTTTGGTTGCAGAGCTATAAACTCAAATAAAACAAATTAATATATCAAAGTCAAAATATGTTTATTATACTATTTCAAACATGATTAATAATTAACGGGACTTATCCTTCTTATTATATATTACATATATTATGTGTTCCTTCACTCTGTCCGCAATAGACCGTTTAGTCTGTTCGACATAGGATTTCCCACAGCTGCAATCAATCTTATACACACCCTTATATCTTATATCATGAGTATAAATCGCGAATCTCTTAAAACTATTATTTCAAACATGGCACTGAGCATTGTCTTTACATATTTTTTACCGAGGTTAGATCAGCGGAGACCCTAGCTTGGAGAAGAACTAACAAGAAACTCCGGAAATCAATTTATTATAATCACCCTTAACAAACATAAAAATTACAAAGAGTGGGCAAAAAACACAACGCTGGTAATACTAAATTTACTTTTCATACAAAATAACACGCAATGGCGGAAACGTCAAATTTAGTTCCAAGTTTGGCTACTGCCACCGTATGTGGCGGGTACTCTATGCATTGTTTCGTCGATTCCTTTTGACGCAAGAAATCACAAGCCCCGTCATATGAAATTGTAGAATATTTACGACATTTTCACGATATCAAAACATTGTATTTATGGGTAACAATGTTTATTAGTTATTTAACAATACTTGTAGCATCTTTATTGTAATGAAAATGGTAGGTACGCTAAATAACATCGTTGTGTTATCGTGTTTATATTGTAAACATAAATGAAATAAATTATTAGGAAACAATTAAAGTAACTATTTAAAAAAAATGAGACTTTTGTAAGTTATCCAGCATTTAATTAAATTCATGGCATCATTCAGAGTCTAATCCTAAATACACGATTAGAAAATAATATTAATTAAGTGTACCTAGTACGTACCTAATAAAATATTATTAAATTTCCAACCACTAATGTTGCTCTCAACTGGTTCCTACATAAAACCAGCGTTGCGTTTGCCGCCAAACGCAATATACCCAGCTGAGTTCGAACCACGGAGGTTAGGAACCCTTTTGCTGCGACAATAACATGAACAAGTTATATCCCCTAGTTTGTAAAATTATAAAACGATTTGTATTGGGTGAAAAAAACGCTTTTTATTATTATTTATTATTAATAAAGTGATCTTTAAAAATATTATAAATATAAAAAACGACTTCTATAGATATATCAACCTTCATATTTCACTTACAATTTTTAAAGGGTAATATTTAAACGAATATTAAAATGCACACAAGACATTCTGAATTGTATACCAAAACAAAACAGTTCCAAACCTAACATTTGGTGTGCGGAGCTATATTGGTGTAAGTACATTTCAGTATTTTTGATGTGTATTGAATTATGTTCCATTTTTAAACACAAGTAATATGAAATCGCTACCTCTGACCACTTAAAAGAGGGAAAACAAAACGCACGCTTCAAAGCATAACCTTTTCAAGACACGTCAATGGAAACTGATGATTCATTAAATCACAGTTTACTATATCATAATCAACAGCTTAACTTCAGTCTTCTGTGAGATGTGGTGGCGAATGGTTGTGTTTTGTATTGATGAAAAAATAATTACGCGATGTTATTTTTTATAAATGCGGTTTCTTAAATAAAATTTAATAACATTATATCGTGAATAAATTAAATTATTTTTTTATTTATTTTTGCTAAGTCTAATAGTCTGAGTGTATTTATTTGATTTTTCTGAGTGAAAGTGCAAATAAGTGAATTTTATTTAATTTAAGAAAATGAAACCGGTTTCTATAATGAAGGATCACATAAAACATGTAAGTAACATAATTAGCGAAAAATAAATTTTCAAATCTGTTTTTTTATGACTAAGTGCAATAATAACAAAATACCTTCTAAATAAAACTAATTTAACAAAATAGTGACTAAGCTGTATTAGTTATACTTAAATACTTTAATGTTTGCGATGTGTACAAAATAAAAAAAAAAATTAAATAGGTTATTTTTTGGACTGAAGAATAAAAATTTAAGAAACTTAGTTTATTTTTAAATCGATGTCGAAAATACAAAAAAACTGCGGCGTTACATGATTAAACTAATAAAATTAATTATAAATTACCATCATAGAAAAGCAGCGGCCCTTATATACTTCGGTTATTTAAAAACTAATTTTTTTAATTGGTACATGAAGCTCCATTCTCTATCAAGGTAGGTAGAGATCAAGAAGGCCTATTTTGCTTGTTTTTAGTATACCACTTAACTTCATTGACATCCTTACACCACCTCATAGTTACTCTTCATTTTTATGTACATACTTGTAAAGTCACTATTTTACCACACTAAACCAAAGTACTTACTATATTGTATGTGTGTAAACAATATTTTAGTTAATATAACCTTAGATTTTGTTTGTTGCTATGGTAACATTATACTTGTTATTTATTACTATTGTATATAGTATGAAGATGAAAATTATGAAGTAGTAGTTATGGAATAGAATTTAACTCATGATTTCTAAAAGGATATGTCACACTGTAATAATAAAATAAACAGGGACACTTCAATAATTCAACTGGATAGCAACGAGGTCATTTCTCGTCTATAAAGTATTTTTAGATAAAAAAGTCATAACGTGTAAAAATGTCTAAACTTTGTCTTCTGTAATTTGCTAATTCAGCATTGTATTGCTTAAAATAAAAAAAAAAATTACAATCACGTGCGAAAAAAAGTGCGAAAATAATTTGCCTTTTATAGGATTGAAATTCTAAGAAATAATATTTGTCCAAATACATTTAGCATATTTTTGATGTACGCCCAATTTAGCCTCATATTCCTTAGTTATATTACTATGATTATAAAAACTGAATCATTCTTCTTTCTTTCCGACTTACCGTATAAACAATCTACTCAATCAGTACGCGGCTAATAGGTAATTTGTTACGCAATGATAAGAATCCTTAATTTCTCTATGTACGTTTTCTCTATGTAATCTGGGAAGTGACGTTTTTGTTATCCAAACCTGCACCACGTCACGTGCGCAGATTTTTGAGAGATTTATGTTATTGATTGGTTTACAATTATTTCATGGACTTACCATTAAACTGTGAAATAAATTAGATATACCTGTATTTTTAATAGGTTAAAGCTAAATGCTTCAAAACATGAATACTATAAATATGTAGGACAAAACATAAAATGACGGAAAAACATACGTATACAGACATGAAAACACTTGGTCACTTTCTAGCATGAATATTTTGGTTGTGATGTCGTATGGAACAATGATAACAGATTGTTAGCCCATCGCCCTATACATTCCATTTACCCCTGGTCCCTTTGTCACCTTTTACGTCATTTTTTTAACATCCCAGACTAGAACGGGACCCAAATTTGCGAAACAAAATCTTAAATCCGGATAATACAAAAATGTAGCAATAAATATACTAATAATAATAAGCAAAGTGTACAATTCAATAAACTGTAATAATTTATTAAACATACGAAACTCATTTTATTGTCGATAGAGAATTTTCACGGCCAATGTGTTAGGTGTAATTCCCTTCGTACTTCTAATTCAAGTGGTTGGGCGTAATCAGTGCTTCTTTACTTTAAATGTTAATGTTTATTTATTGACAATGAATCGTGATAATGGACTTGTGCCTCTTGTGGGCAAGGTTAGATTTGTAAACTACGTGAGACTTACATACATACACACACATGTATATATGTCCATAAGGGGATAGGCAAGACTATCGAATGCCGCCTGGAAAGATCCTGACTAATCTCCCTAGCTTCACTCACACCCATTAACCTTATCATACATGTTCTTCTGTTCTTCAATCTGCGTCAACCTTGAGAAGAATGTCTCAATTTGCTTCAATGTTTCAAATGTGTTGCTTATACTATAATATCTTAGCCTACTCATATGTAAGTATAGTAACTTCTGTTTGGTGTTGTTCAGGGTCTTTAATATTTGTAATCATGAGTTTTTATAGGGTGATAGATTTATGAACCTTTACATGTTTAAAATACTATAATGTTAGATCAGAGTAATACAGTTAATTCAAAAACTTCCTGTTAAATGAGGACAATTATAGAAGTGATTCTACACTGATGATACTACACTATAAAATGACAAAAACTATAGAAATAAGTATTTATTGGTGAAGGAAAATCATCGTAAGGAAACCTGTCTAATTCTCGAAATAGAACATAAACATACGCTTCACGACTTGTGTATACACACTTCCTTTTTTATTATAGCAGGGTGGTCATAGGTTTGAGTGCCCATCTCCGAAATTTCGAAGGCATGTTAGGTATGGGTCATTCGAAGCCCGGGTATCACTAGATAGACAGCACCCAACGTGATAGGTAGTGGACCGTATCGCCGTATGTAGGCACTGACTATTACCTATCCTGAGGGATAGGCAGGTTTCCTCACGATGTTTCTCGAAATAGGTATCGATAAAAATCATGATACGGCGGTATGGTTTGGTTAATCAGGTAAACAGTGGGTTTCGAGTGGCCAAAGAGGAACATTAAGCTCAGTTGATTGTGGACGCTTTAACTCTTACCCGGAAAGGCTTTTACGGTCGTAATTGCGTATGTACGAGTATCTATAAGTATACATTTCATAAATATGTCAATGACACACCTGATGAGATAATAATTACACCAATCATTAGAAGATGATAAATTTTGCCAATTCATCTAATGATATGAATTAGGATGATTGATAGTAGATCCTTGATTCATTCATATCACATTTACATGTGTAAAAAAATGTACTTACAACTTGCATAGACAAATTATCATATGCATCCTATAATAGAAAAGCTTATACTTAAGTCTTTTGTAAATATGTATATAATTTCGTGAATGGACGTAAGATTAATAGAATATCTATGAAAGTCTTTTACCAAGGAAACTAATGTTGTTGTAAGTAATACCAGAGATATACAACAACTGTGATATACGTTATAAAATATTAATCATTAAAAAATCATTAGCGTAGGCCCAAATAATAGGTTGAATGGTAAAACTAACCTAAAACCAACAAAAAAAAGTTATAAAGCAGTGATAACTAGAAGACTAACTAAACATAGATTCGTATAGTCCTATCGCATCTATTCACAGGCAAGAACTCGGAATTTCCATTTCCGAATTGTTTCGAATACCGGTTAACGTTTTTGCTTCGCCTTTTTGTATGGAACTAAAGACCGGGCGATTGTGTCTTTTTTTAATGACTATACTGTGGTAAGCCAAAAACAAATATTGTGTATTATTTATAAAAGGATGCAACCAGTACCTTGCGTGTCATAACGGTCTTCTAGATATAATTATATAATTAATTTTGAGTATGATACTGGCTAGGATTTATAACTCATAAGTATCATACCTACCTATATAAGAACTTATAGAAATTCCGATAATAATATACCTTGAATAGAATTATTAACACTGTTTAGTTATGCTGTTAACCGTGAACAATTTTATAATCAAGCACTAACTAAATAAAGTATGTACTTAAGTACTCTTTCAATGTTAATTAAAAACAAAACTTAACGAGTAAGTAATAAATTTTATGGGTAAAGAATAAAATATGACAAAAGCTAATGGTACCTTTTACAATTATATTTATTTTAATGTACCTCTTGTATTGATTTTCAAGGATATTCTTGTTGTTTTAGAATTCGCTTTATTAGAATGACATAAGCAAGAGACTGTTTCCCTTGTAATAACTATACTTAATAAAGCGAAAGGCTTGTGTTCTCCAAACAAAAAAGATATATACATACGTATGTATATTATATATTGTTTGACTGTACTTATGGATTAAGGCGCTCAGTGATTGTTTATAACATAAAATAACATCTGGCGCGTCGAATGTTGACTATCTAGTATTATTATGTTACTATTTGGTCTATTAACTCTTATTTAGCTTTATTAATTAATAATAATTGGGTTCAATAAGGCTACAATGCATTTGTGGACATAGACACGTAAATCTACAAAGAAAGAAACTACCATAAAGAAACTAAATCGAATAAATATGAAAGCAATTAGCTGTACACCAATATGCGACATGTTGAATCTCATGTCGCGATCTAACGAGCGGTAGGTTATCAACTGTCGGTACACATGCCATGAAATTATCATTTACCTTCATGATGACATGTTATTGTCGGATTTACGTACCGCCGAGTTATAAATTGAAATGCACTCGCGCTGTTTGCGTTTGCAAATTATTCTATTTGCTTTCATTGTGTGGATAAATGCTTTATTGAGGCACTTATGTTTCTAGGCTTAAATTGTAGAATATTATGTAATTGCTGTGCAAAGGCTTATTTACAGGGTAGGGGTAGTACCTACACAATTTCACAAAGGCTTGATTTCTGACAAATGTATATCTGTAGAATATGGACCCCTCTAAACTTGGCCCGTTTGAGAAATTCTTTTAGAACTTAAGGCCATTAAATTACGTTAAAACATACCTAATCTAAAAAGGTTTTCTATTAATGCTCTTATAAAACCTAAAAGATAATGGGACTGTCGGAAGTAAACAATTTGTAAACATTAGGCAGTTTCATCTTTTTTGTGCACCATAAGATACTATCTGTGTAAACTACCATATTCATGAGAACGAACACGTTCCTTTCCTAATTAATCTATAGCGTTTAATGTATAGAAAATTAGACATTCAAACTAGCCACAGTGAGTCATGACAGGCCGAAACGTGCATAAGTACAGGCTCCTAAGCAATTAGTTTTCATCCTCAGATCATCTCAATTTTAATGGCCGTACCGCCTACATATCAGCTGACTTGAGCAAACGCTAACATTCGGAGCCTAATAGGTTTCGACATAAACAAGCATCTCGTCACCACTGAGTTAATGGCTCATAAAATGAACGTGACATTACGTTGACGCTAGTTCGTCACCTCACTGTGGGAAACTATAATTTAAAGGTATTCAATTGTTGAAACGCATAATTTAGATGACAAAGGAAATTATAACTCAATCGGTGCTTCAACTTGGGTAGAGGTCACTGAAGCCATGAACTCTAATAATTTAGATATGAGGTAAAATTTCAAACTGCAGAATCACCAAACTAGCAACTAGCCACAGTGCCTACAGTGTTTATTTTCTAATTGAAGGTTTCTAACCATTAGGGATTTTGGTGAATTAATAGAAACACATTTTCGGTTGCACATACAGTCCTTTTTCAACTGTTAACTCTTAATATTTGTTAGGGTATCAAAGGCGCTGCGCCAAATGAAATCAATAGATCTAATCCTTATCGAAATGTACTCCAGTAGTTATTTGGTTTTTAGCTAAACCAATCTCAGTCTTTAGTTTTAAATCTTTACTTCTTATTACTGGTTTATAAATGTTTTTTTTTTCTTTTTTTCCAGATCTCAGAAGCCAGCTTCGTCACAAGTGTCGAAGAAGCGGCCAGAGTCGATCAATGTACGCAAACCCCTCCGTGTGGAAAGGCGAAACCTCGAACATTGCAAAGGTAATATTGGAGACTATAAATATAATTTAATTAAAAATTGCTTTAATATTAGAGCTTTTCGTACAAGCACCTGCACCTACTTTTGTTTTCTTACGAGTGCAAAATGCTATACTTATTTTCACACTTTGTACTTTGAATAAGCCATAATATTTCTGCAAGGGATCAGCATTTTCTAAGTAGTTAGCTACTTCTAGCGAATATAATATCATTAATCATAATCAACAACGTATTTGTATGCTTCATTTTGTCCAAGGCTAACTTTATACGTCTTTGATTAATTACAAGAATTTAAATTTAGCGTGCTTTCAACAATTAGCATATTTTGTGTGTACAAATACAATAGTACAAAAGAATATTATTTATTAACTTCCGCTATGTTCTGTAGCATATGTATTTCTTACGTATTCTTGCTATTCAGTTGGGAAGTTATTCTTAGTAATATTAAAATATTTAACGATAACAATGAAAAATGATAACAGGACAATTTACTCGTGTTGTTAAATATTTCATTCAAGTCACAATGATAGTAGGTAATGTTATTATTATTAGTAGTATTATAAAACCTTATTGTGTAGTAAAAAACAAGTATTTCCGTTATTAAGGTATCATACGTCGGATCACATCTACGAGAAAGCACAGAGACCGTCCCGTAGGGATGCAAGGCCCAAGATTCTGGGTCTTAGTGATTCCTACCCCAGTTTTGGCAGACCCCCAAGCTATGATAGCGGATATACTACCAAGTGAGACTTTTTATACAGTAAATTTGTATGTTTTTCTTTAGACTGGGAAGTACTATGGAGAAGTTATAGACTATTGCATGTGACTAACTCAAAAGCGCTGTGCTAGTCGAGCGCTGACAAAATTTGATTATGATATGTTGTTGTAATAAACACAATTAGGTATTTATTGGTTTGGAAATGGTTTATAGACCTTCTTGGGTAATTAATTATTTAAATAGTCTTCACTTGACGTGCAAAAACTTTTTTGTGTTTGTAATATTGGTTTCGGAATTACTTTTAAGGCATGTAAAATTTACGGTATAAGCTTTAATAGTATTGATTAGTTTCTCACTATCGATCTGTTTCTGTTATAAAAGTGCATGAGGTGTTTGGTATTTGCTTACTAACAAAGGTGCAATGGAAATAGAAGGAAATATTTCATATAGCAGCGCACGTGTCCGTATCAATTGTGAACTGGTGAACATATTGTGATAATAGGTACCTGTAAATTCACCTCACGTTAATCGCGTGTATATCTCTGATATAGCGACAGCTAACAGTTAGTAATGTACAACCATATAGACGTACATATAAATGTATGTGTTTGATAAATTATGGATACGCAGACATAGATAGATTAATAAAATCCAGTTGTGACAGTAAAGTGTTAAGTACATAATATGTACTATTTATAAAGGTACTTACTTTATACTTTATTATTGTCAATGTCGGTCGTCAAATTTTCTACGTACCCTTGATTGAGTAGCCGTTAGATAGACAGAGCTAAATATCTTATTGAAGAACCACGTTATAATGGTTTGTAGTCCAACCACCGTCACAGCAAGGTCAAAATAAATACTCGGTACATGTGATCATCAATAGGAAGAAGGGTGCATGATAATTAAAAGCCAACGAAATTGGATAATAGTTCAACATATGCAGATTCGTTTGAGGATGACAGTTATCATGGTACATCCTTTGATGCTTATGTGGAAAGTGTTCTGTGTTGCTAGTAAATAGCTTTGTTGGCTGTGTTAAGGATATTGGTTCATAAAATTATATATGTTAATCTTTTATATTGTTTATAGATAGAATCACGTGAGTAGCCCACATTTGTGTTTGTGACGTCATTTTTAAGCAGTGTAAGAGAAAAAACAACATTTTTCTCGACAAGTATTTTAGGATACATTTCATAACATTGCTAACCAACCTTCTTGTTACTTTTCAGGTTTAAAGTCACACCAGTCGATAGCCCAACAATTTCAGTGACTCCACCACATAGTTTGGAGTACCTTGGCACTAACGGCAGCGCGTCGCCAAACGGAATGGTGTCCAGCAAGAATAATACACCCACAACGACAGTCCTGCTCAGCCCAGGATACCTACAGGCTCCCTTCCAATGCAACCAGTCTATTAAGGTGAGTTATAGATGACCATAAAGATGATTAACATGCTCGTATATCGTATTTGCGAAACGTTGTGGTAACATTCTGACAGGTGCTATATATTTTAATGCAAGAAAAAATGTCGGTTACTGGTTCGTTTATTATCCACGCACATTAACAAAATTTTTTAAAAATAGCCTCTTGGTTCCTGTAATAGAAAATGCAACATTTTCAACGAATTTACGAGTTTAAACTAGCATATTCTATTATAATTTCTTCTATGAGTAACTTAATTTGTACGAGTAGCCGCAAATTAGCTACGTATATATTTTAATTATCATCAACATTATCTTAATTCCAGAGTGTAAGCGACCTGGGTATGCCGATGGCAGCGGGCTGGTCTCCCATGGGCCACGAAGACCCTCCTCCCCACGGGTCCCAGGATGGACTCTCCTGGAGGAGGCTCCACATGTCCAGAGCTAAACTGAAAGCGACCGCCACCACTTCTGAGCTTTTATCCGGTAAGGATTCTTGATAGGTTTATATTTTATGGTTGGTATAGTATCAATTAGGACTACCAATTTGACCTTATAGAGGTTATTGCATGTGGAGTTAGGGTATAAGAGTGTTTATTTTTTTCCAAGCATTATGACAGTTGGTAGTGGAATCATTGAAAAATGTATTAGGTTCTATAAACACGATGTTTTTAGCTCTTATGAGTTTTTTTGCCACAAATACTCAATACGTACGTAAACTCGTAAATTAAAAATTGTTGAACCACTTCACTTGAAAGCACTTTTTTCAAATTTTGTTGGTAGGTACCTACTTGTAGAATAATATGATTTAATTGAAGTCATTTTGAAACGTGGCAGTTATTTCATTTATTTTAATCATGTAAATGTCACAATAAATAAAGCAAATAAGATTAGGATCAAAACAATTGAGGCTAATTTAGGAAGTATGAACGATTTACCGAGACAGTATAAACTGACGTCAAACACTAATTGACTTGTTTCTAAGTATCATTTCTAATAAAGATTTCTAAAACCAACTCAACCGTTTAAAACTTTGTTTACCGTGACCTATAACGGATCGTCCATAATTAGAGATATGATAGCTAACATTTGGCGAATCACTGCATTTGATGCCACGGCTAATTCAAAGGAATAAAGGAGTATGAAAATAGTTGAGTCATTTAATTTGTGTCATTGTGAGAAAATGCTGGAGTTTCACGTCCAATTGAGGTTTTGTGTCCGTTTATGTACAATTTCGTTAAAACAGTAGGTATGAATGGCAAAATTTGCATTTTTCAGTCTCACATTTTTTGTAAACTGTTAAAAATAAATACATAAAACTTCATAAGTTCATAATCCCAATGGTGCACAGAGATTATGGTGAATACTGATTATTATATTATACTAGTATAATATAATAATCAGTATTCTATATTATACTACTATTATATTAGACTATATGATTATATTATTTTAATAACCCTGTGATTCCTTAAGGCGTGTCTATCAAGAAGTTAAGATAACGTTTGATTGCTAATTTTCATGCTTGATTTTCTTAACATACTTATCCATAACATACAAATCAAATTGGAGTCATTTTTCTCAAGGCCTCAGTACATACCGTGAAAAAAGTAAAACGTGTATATGAATGTGTGTGGTGAAGCAAGAGTTTTATCTTGCTCATTTAAGGCAGCGATTGATAGTCTCTGCCTATATCGCTATCAAAGTAAAGGTCTAAATACATGTATATAACTAACCATACCTCCTTTTACAGGTTTCGCAATGGTAGCGATGGTAGAGCTTCAAATAAACGAACCGACGAACGTTCCCGAATGGCTCTTCGTAATGTTCGCGGTCTGCACCACAGTACTAGTTGCCGTCCACATATTCGCTCTAATGATCTCCACATACCTGCTTCCCAATATTGACGCCGTGAGCAAGATGGAGTCCCCAGGGGGTCCCACGGGGGCGCTGAGGGACTCCCCGCATGAACGGATGAGGGGATTCATTGAGCTGGCTTGGGCATTCAGTACTGTTTTGGGTAAGTTTTTTTAGATTACTAGTTTATTTGGTTATAGATGCGGTTCTTTAAATGGTGGTGACGGGAGTCAATGGTGCTAGGCTGGGTTCAGTCAGTCACTGATTTTATATGCTAACGTTTTAAGAACTAGCTGTGCTAAATGTGGCAACGGAAATATTGTCTCGTAGCCTCTGTGCTAAAAAGCAAAATATCAATTGTAGTGTGAAACCTGACAACTTACAGATTCTTCATATTTTTACTCACGCTAAACTAAGACATTGAGTGTTAAATATGTGTTACAATGGGTAAATGTTATTTATAGACCCTTACCTGTAGTATTTTATTATCTGTGCCCTTACTATCGACGATTATAGTGCTAACACTATTGTTGTATTACTCTTCCAGGTTTATTCCTGTTCCTGGTGGAGATCGCCATCCTCTGCTGGGTGAAATTCTGGGACTACTCGTTCGCAGCCGCCACCGCAGCCACCATCATTGTCATACCAGGTGACTATTCAACACTGACTACTTTAACTCTCATCTCATACATCTAGACTTATAGCTAAGGATATTCACTAAGTAGGTCTAGTTAGCTGACGATGCTAATGTTGTGTTATGTTTATGTCCTTTATAAAGTGGATGAAAATTTGCGCCTGGAAAAATCGATAAACATTTTTTAAGAAAAATGATATTTTTACTATGAAAGTTTCCTTGCTACACTCGTCATGCCTGTGAAATCCCTTTTGTGATATCTCAAAAGAATACGAACATAGCTTTTTCCGCTATGTATCTTTCAAACAAAAATCCGCGTCCTAAAATACGTAACAAACAGTTTTTTGTATTGTATCAAAAGTTATGATTTTGTCTTTATCGGTTCTTCTAGGCGCAACGACGATAAGCAGTAGGTAACTATTTTGCTAGAAAATTGTATAGATCAGTAATTTGTTGCGAAAAAACTAGCTGATTAGACCTAACACAAACTAAGTTAATTAATTACTCATAATTATTTCATCGTATTCAATCGTTTTATGAATATCCGAGACTAGCTTAACTGTCACCAAAATTTCTCTTTCATTAGGAATCAAACCTATTCTCTAGTACTAGGTACTCTATCGTTAACAAACTTATTAACATTTTCAGTGCTGGTGGTATTCGTGGCGTTCGCGATCCACTTCTACCACTCGCTAGTGGTGCAAAAATGCGAAACCTCAGTCCAAGATATGGAGCAGTTGGAAAGCATGAAGAGAGACCTGGATACTGCTACCGTCAAGGTTAACATCTGTTGAAGAAGGATCTATATGTCCATTGTGATCTACCATAATTATATAACTCAGACGCGTCGAGTTGTATGAAGATTTTATGCCTAAGTTGTCTATGGTCGCGAATTATGAGTTATGATTCAGTGTCATGTCAAAAGAATTGAATTGTGTATGTAATTGTTTAGTAGTGACAGATGGTAAGCAATGTAAAAAAGCGAGGGAGTTTCTGAGGGGAGTTTAAATTACGAATTGACAGATAGTTTATGGTATAAGATTGACATTTATGTTTAATGATGTTTGAATAGGAATGAAGATGAAAAGAAATATGGACGAAATGAATATTGTAACTAAATCTTCCATAGCTAAATCTAAAAATACTTTTATTCACGCTACAATATTTATTCCCTTTTTAAATTCGATCTCTAAGGCTCTTAAATAAACGATTAAATATGTATTATTATTGTTGGATTGTGTTATGTCTATTTCAACGTTTCTCTTGATAAACTGAATTAATTATATAAGTTGTATACCTTTTTAATTTAAGAATAAATAGGCTGATAAAATTAAATTTCCAATCAAGGGTTGTGAATTTTGTTAAATGTTTGACAATATTTGTACGATACGATTAGAAAATATTTTAATATAGTAATTAATGTCTTCCTAAAACAATAACATAACTTGACCACTTAATTCATTACAGTTATGTATAATCATTTATGTAATACTCGAACATACCTAAACAGAAAATTTTAACTGCAGTATCGTTTCGAAAAAAAAACCCTATTTGTTTTAAATTGTTTCTAAATAAAACATTTTTATTGTTATTAGAAGACTGGACTCTAAATAATAATATGATGCTATTAATTAAACTAATACGCAATTCACGAACAGCCTTCAAAATAATAGAAATAATTACTAGTATAAATAAAATTTATCTGTAAATAGAAATTGACTAGAAATTAATGTTTTACAAATCAAAATGGTGCTCTACCAGTGTATTTTGTAAACAGTGTTAAATCGATTAGTTTGTTATGCATAGAATTAAGCGAAATATACGAGACACTTGTTAAAATCGCTATTTAATACAGTATGATGAATTTCAATAAAAATGTTACTTAATTTATGTGTGTTTATATCTGCTTTATTGTTGCCTTTACTCGTTAATTTTTTAGTAGAGAATCCAAATGTACATATCTGCCTTCTTTTATGGATGTTGTAATAGGTAACTAAAGGATTCGCTGTTAGTGATATACACATAATATACGCTTCATGACTTGTGTATACACCCTTTTTTATCGGATCAGAGGCTTGACTGTCTACCTCCGAAATTTCGAAGGCATGTTAGACATGAGTCACTTGTCACAAAGTGATAGGTAAGCCGTATCGCCGTATACAGCCACTGGGTATTACCTATCTCGATGGATAGGCAGGTTTCCTCACGATGTTTTCCCTCACCATTAGCGACTGTGAAATATGTACGTAAATGAAAAAC
This sequence comes from Leucoptera coffeella, assembly GCA_030578115.1. NCBI lineage: Eukaryota > Metazoa > Arthropoda > Insecta > Lepidoptera > Lyonetiidae > Leucoptera > Leucoptera coffeella. The sequence goes on along the minus strand of JAMBLF010000583.1, from coordinate 17,512 downwards.
ACTCATCAATCATTCAATGGTACATGGCAGAGCCAGGATTCGAACCTAGGACATTTCTCATAAGAAGTAAGAGGTCTTACCTACTGGGCTATAGCCGCGATCTACTTATACTTTCAATTCATCTAACCCTCCAATCAAACTTAATGTGTATGTATTGTGTATATAAATGTTTGTTATTATGTCAGACACAAGTCACAATACAACTGACAAGAGATGTCAACTACATACACAGGGACATCACTTTTGATGTTTTATTAATGTGAGTGATGAAACCTTAGACAATAAAACAACAATTAACAAATTCTTAACTTTATTAGTATAATTTCACAAAACATTCTCTTTTCTATGAATCTTACATTCCAAAATGACCTTTCAGAAGCTAAAAACCTATCAATCTGTGCAAACAAACAATAACTATGCCTGATAACGATTAGTTAGTCGATTTAATTAGTAGATATATTACGATATCAATATTGTTACAAACTTCATAATGACACACATCACTTGGACAGAAATGTCATCAAATGCATATCATAAGTTTGTTTCTAATATTGTCAAAATTCTCTGCATTTCTATATTAGTTTGGCACTGGTTTACTATTTTTTGTCTGTTAGCACAGATAGGTAATTGACATTATTGATATTCATACATCCAAATGGTCAACACTTCCATACAACATTCTTGATAAAAGACTTACTAGCTATAGCATACAAAACCCAGACCTGTATTTACAATCTCTTACCCTAGTTAAAAACTTACAATATGATCACAACTTATTATAGCGGTTAGTTTTAGAAAACAAATGAATGGATATAACTTCATCTCTATTCACCTGATATTTAAGGTAATTGTTCACAAGGTAATATTTGATTATTGGAGACATGGCAAATTATACTGTTTAACAACATATTGACAGTGTAAAGGCTATCTTGCTTATGTGCCATTGCAACTTCACAGGAGTGATTTAAAACCTTTTTAAATTGTAGAGTCAAATTTTTACGAAAATGTAACAAAAATTGAAGAAGATGCAAAATGGCACATGTGTAAGATAGCTTTTTCACCTTTCCAAATGAACTTAGAATACTAGAAAAACGGTAAAGTTCTTGAAACAATAATCTAAAGTTACTACAAAGACAACATAGTTAGGAAAAGCTGTATATTGCTACATGTACAATGTTTGTATGTTTATTTATATACTATGGTTGATTATGGTACTGGTGATATTTAAGTTTTTATATAATTTTGGAAGCTTCAAATTTGTGTTATGATTTGATAACGGACAACTTGGCAGTGATAATATTGATATCCTAATTTCTGCTCATCAAATACATAAAACAAAACCATATATAAAGAACAGATAAATGTTCAAATTTAGTGTAATATCAAATTTTGGTAAGATTAAATTATATCATATCAGTACTTTTGCATTGTTGAAAGCTTAGCTGCATTTTATATTAAAATTAAAAAAACACTTTTAATTCAATCTCGGCATTTCTTAATTTTACTTATTAATTTAATTATGTTTGATTAGTTCTATTGAAAATTCTTCAAAAACTGGATTAGTTATTAAGCTTGAAATAGTATTTTACATTGCTATGAATTTGAGTTATTTTTTGCACTGTATACCTAAATTCAACGTCATTGAATAATCAAACACTATTTCAAGCTTAAAAGACTATCCTTTATGTTAACTACTGATATAGTCTTATAACATTAAAAACTTACTTTACAGAGCTAAACCAATCACATTTCTACGTCCATCTCATTTTCTGGCATCACTAGTAAGCCCGTTCTAGTCTTCGACTCGCCTATGACCTTTTCTAGTTCCTTTTTATCATTCTTATCCTTCTCATTAGCTTCTTCTATTACATTTTCGAGTATTTTCTCTTTTGGCTGCCAAACCATTAGAGACATACAGGGCTTTTCAAGTCTGAAATGGAGACAAAAAAAAAATATTAAATCAGCATTTACAACTAGATGTATCACTACTTCTTAGCCATTGCAGGGTAATCTGAGGTGTTTGTCTAGCAATTGTTGAGGTAGTAATGCTGTAGTTACTTTAAAGCTACATGTCATCCATATAGTCAATATCTAAAGAAACAGGTAGCTAGTTGTGTCACCACTAGCAAGCAAATGTATTTATATTGTGACAATGAAGATAATACATCCTAAAATTACTTATTCAGAGTCCAGGTCACAATGGTTGAGGTGCACAGATCTTTAATATTACCCTTCCAGCGATGGACAACTGTGAGCTGATTTTTAGAACCATGTCAGTGGACACCACTCTTTTACCAGCAGTTCAGCGTTCTGCGCCCAGTGCGGCTCCATCCTACCGTTGCTTGGTGAATTTGGAGATGTGAAATGTCAAGCTTGTCATAAAACTTACAGTCCTGATAACTACAATAACGTAAAGTTTGAATACACAATACACTTCAACTCTGTGGTATCTGTCAAAAATGACAAGATACAAAGTCAAGATCCCGACGGACCCATTGTCGAAAGAAGATGTCCGAAATGTGGCAATGATAAGATGTCGTATGCCACCTTGCAATTGAGATCAGCTGATGAAGGGCAAACTGTGTTCTATACTTGTACGGTTTGCAAATATAAAGAAACAGAAAATTCATAGAAGAATCTTCAAAGAAAACCCAATCCTAGTATTTAAGTGTCCATAAATATATTTTGTACATAGTAAGTTAAGTTAAGTTAAATAAATGACAATATTTCTATACTTTTTTTTTTATATGTTTGTGGCATTTATTTAGTATGTTACAGACATGGCTAGTTCATCCCCTGGTCACCATGAATTAAGCCATTCAGCCCTTGTCTCTTAGCTACGTCATACAGCAAATTAGGAAGAAAAGCATCTAGATTATTCTATTTACTTTAGGCTAGTATTAGCAGTATTATATTATACAACAAACATCTTACCTTTCAATTAATGAAGGAGGCAATAAAGGTTCCTCTTTAAGTTTCTTAATTTCGTCTGCTATTACTATTTTCCTAACATTCATGTTGGGCCTGAACAAGTTTGTTGATGTAACACCGGTTGAAGTGCTGGGCAGATCCATCATTTCATCCGTGCTTAGAGAATGAGATGTGTAGTCAGATGATAAGTGGAGTCCATTCAGATGCGCTGCCATCTTCTCCTCGGTTATCAATTGCTTAGCTGGTCTGAAATAGTAGAGTTGGTATTTTAAAACAAATCAGTCCACGTGGGTATTTTTGGTGTATAGATAAATGGAATAACAATGTTAATACTATTAATTAGTTTTCTGTCAGGTTTTCAAATTTTAGCAATGTTGGATGTGGTCAATGTCTGGATACGTAAACTATAATAATAAAAGCGGCCAGAATTAGGAACTAAAATACACAAAAAGGGTGACTTTAGAAGATTCTGAAACTGATCAAAACTTTAAAGTGGTTTCACAAATATGAAGTACTATGATCTCCAGCAACACTCTATAAAACTATAAAGAAATAGGCATTGTTTAATTCTTAGTTGCTTAGGAAATGAAATTAGTTATAGATTCAATGAAAAATTCATTTTGTAAATTCTATAGGAAAACATAAAGAGGTCAGAGTAATTGTGGATTACAATGGTGTACTTAAGTTTATGATTTCATGGTTGGAGGCCGTAAATACTTACATAGCAGGCTCAACATCCAAAGACTTTCTCTTACAGTGTACAACAGGGGAAATACACTGTGCTGGTTGGAAGGGTTGTGCGGTGAACTGCACTAGTTCTGGGGGACTGGGCGTGGTCCATGACATATTTTGATTGTTCCAAGGCATCCCTGATGGTATCGGCATTGCGTGGGGCTCTGGACGAAATGATCCTGGAAATGCTTCTTGAGGATATATTTTTTCACTATAATTGTCTGTGTTATTGTAAGGGTAAACGTTGTAGCCTTGCACGTACATATCGAACACTAATTGTGAAAGTTCGCAACCAGTTAAACGCAAATTTTAATCGCAATTCGCAAGTACACTCACTTCCTCGATCACGAAAAAACAAACACTAACCAACACAAATGAAACTGACTGACACTACAAACCAGTCAAATTTCGCGAAATTTCTTGAACATTCAGCTTTTTTTCAGTTCACTATACACTGGCACTTTCAAGATTGAAGTTAAATATTTTCATTTATTATCGAAATTTTTTAATTTTTTTTATATTTTCATGCACTGCAATAATTATTATTGTAATATTCAAATCGTTTCAATATAGACGTCATGTTAATGGCGAATACGTTATTCAGTTAATGTAAAAATCCTTTATAATTGTGTGACTTATACATAACAATTTGGTTATGCACGTGTAAGACTATCTTATAAAAGTAATATTTATTTATTTAAGAATACATAAATCATAACAACACAGCCAACAATTTATCGGATTTTCTCTTTTTATTTGCCCTAATTTCGGTTTGATATATGATAAAAAGCTGACGATTGCGTTCAATTTCAGATATGTTTTAGTATAAAGTAAAAAAACATCCTTGTTATACCAAAAATGGGTCTCGATTTCGACGTGCTAGAGTTCTGCAAGAAACTCCGCCAAAATCGACCGCCTCCTTACCAGTGCCCCTTGGAGAAGTGTGACAAAGTATACAAAAGTTTATGCGGCCTACAATATCATTTGGTAAACTATGATCACGATAATCCCACGCCAGCTACACCAGCGGTAGCGCATAATCGGAAAAAAGGCGGCAGAACTAGACCGGCCGCTCCCACGGGAGATATAGCTTTGCAGAGTCCACCAAAAGAGGCTTTAACGTTTGCTGAAGCCCAAAAAGTAGTGCAGTTTGAGATAGATGGGAAAATAAGCCGTATACCCATAGACCAACCTCTAACAGTGATATCCCTTGTGGAATGGGAGAAAAAGAATGCAGAGCTTGAGAAGCCACTGCCTTTCATTGAACCGCCAGTAGAACCCCATGTAAAGCTTCCTGAAGCTAGTTTCAAGGTTAGTACATCGAAAATCTGAATGATTAGAGCAATAAAAAAAGCCAAAGTGATTTATATGATTGAAAATAATGGGTATCCATGATTTAGGTGCAATAAGGAAGACAGGTGCAATGTAGTACATCTAAATGACATATATCAGATTGTTTGGCTCTTTTAATGCCCATGTTTTGTAAGAATACCTCTATTCCTTACAAAGAAGTGTAAGGGAGTTAGTCTTGAAGTCTAAAAGTGTGTAATATTGCAGAAGAAGAATTTATAGCCAAATTCTTAGTTTATTTATGTTCTTAGGCAAAACTCTTTCTGATTTGACTTACCATTACTTCTATTACCATAAATTAATACTTGAAATAGCACAAGAGTAGTTGAAACTATATATTTCCACAACTTTACACCTCTTTCGCAAATGAGTGGATATAATAAGGACATATTACACTACCTTTAACATAACTCCTTAATGTCATGTAACTATATCTCATTCCAGCTAATAAGCGACTATAACGACAGAGTCTCTGATGCGCCAACACGTCCCAACGCCTACATCCGCTTCATAGAGAAGTCAGCAGAAGAACTTGATGGAGAAGTGGAGTATGATGTGGATGAAGAAGATACGGCGTGGCTGGCCATCATCAACAAGGGACGCGCTAAGCAGGGTCTACCACCTGTCTCAGTTGACACCCTGGAGTTGCTCATGGATAGATTGGAGAAGGAATCCTATTTTCAGGTTTGTTTAGATAGAATGGTTTGGTAGAATCAAAATTAATATTTAGTTCACATACATACATACACATCGCACATGATTCCCTGTAAAGGGTTTGGCAGAGAGGAATACCCATTTGTCCTGATCCTGACAGACTACTTTTGCTTCCTTGACACTCATAAATCTTATACACACTCGGCGGTTATAGGTACTCCTAACATCACCATTTTTCAATATAGTGTCTATCTGACTGTTATTACGATTGACTTCGTGATAGTCACTGTGTGTCAAAGGTTTGTATGCTGTGAGGTACAAGATGTCAAACATTATTTTAGTAACATGCTTGTATTTATATTGAATAAAATCATTTAACTAATGTGCATTTTCACAACTGTAGAATCTTTTGGTGTAGGTAAAGGCTTGAGTAATCATCATTGAACTACTATATCAAGTTCTCAATTTAACAGTAGTGAAATGATTATAATGGGTTTGTTGTTGGAAATACCATCCAACTTGTTGGGAATACCATAAAATACTATAAATAACCTGTGAGAGAAAACATAATGCCAAACCTTGTGTAATAAACACCTGTCACATTGGGAACTGGCTATCAATGAAAATTACAGTAACAAAAGCCTTGAATCACGAATCTCTTAATAATATCACATTATATTCACCTTTACCCTCGCAGGCTTCGCAGTCTGGCCAGCAGACTGCTGCCCAGGTGGATGAGGATGCGGTGTGCTGCATCTGCATGGATGGGGAATGCCAGAACACCAACGTCATATTGTTCTGTGACATGTGCAACTTGGCGGTGCATCAAGATTGCTATGGTGTAAGTAGACTTTAAAGTATGTTAGTTAGATACGAAATAAAATAAAAATGTTCATCACTTTTTTAAATAAATAAAAATTTAGTCATATCAGGATAATATTAAATTAAATATTTTACTAGCATTTAATTAGAAGAATCTGTATTGTCTGCTTTTGACAGGTTGATTTTATTTATTTATTTAATAAATAAAAATAAAACATAATTGCCCTATATGAACTGAAAGCTATTTGCCAGAGTAGGCAAAATAGCTATTCCTACTCTTACCTTACTCTATAGAGAGAAGGGCCTGATGTGTGTGCATACATACATACATACATACGCTTCACGACTTGTGTATACACACTCCCTTTTTTATTATTATTATAACGGGGTATTCAGAGGCTTGAATGCCCATCTCCGAAATTTCGAAGGCATGTTAGGTATGGGTCATTCGAAGCTCGCGTATCACTAGATAGACAGCACCCAGCGTGATAGGTAGTGAACCGTATCGCCGTATATAGGCACTGAGTATTACCTATCCTGAAGGATAGGCAGGTTTCCTCACGATGTTTTCCCTCACCGTTAGCGACTGTAATGTACTGTGTGCGCATGTATGAAATTTATAAATTGATCTAGAAAAATGGGTACCCATGAATTCTGCAACTCATTTGTAGTGAGATGATCATGATGTATAATTGGCTGTTTATTCCAGGTACCATACATACCAGAAGGACAGTGGCTGTGCAGAAGATGTCTGCAGTCACCGTCTCGCCTTGTCAACTGCGTTCTCTGCCCCAATACAGGAGGTGAGATAATAATAAAAAGACAAACGTTCACGACCATTAACCCTTGCGGGGTAGTCAGAGGTTCAGTTGTCCATTTCCGCAATTGCGAGGGTAGTAATTCTTTGGTCACCGCAAACCCACGTGTTAACCAGATAGTCAGTACTCAATGTAACAGGTGGTAAGCCATGTCGCCATTTACAAGCACTAACTTCGAAGAACATGTAGATTTCCTCACGATGTTTTCCCTCACCATAGTATTCAACGCATTTCGTAAATGTATTTTTATTACGAAAATGTACATAGAAATTCATTAAACTTCATTACCATAGGTACATGTTCAAGCGAGCCCCAAACAACTGAGCTATGTCGAATTTCTTTTACATATTACATACACAAATCGATTATTGAAACCTAATAGTTGAGAATTTAAATACTTGTGATTTTAACCAACACAGTAATTACAAATAAGAACAGCGTTTATGAAGAAAGGGTGTCAGGTTCAATTACCACCTCGGGCAATTTTTTATGAAACAGATGTCCTCATAATATTGTGTTCAAGTGTTTTTTGAAACTATAGAAAAGGGATCAGCAGAGGTTATTGAGTGGCACCTTGAATGATCCTGACAAATCTCTATTGCTTTACTCACCCATTGTCCTTCACATACATCATTGGTTTTTCACGCTACGATATATAATGTACTAGCGACCCGCTCCGGCTGCGCACGGGGTATAAAATATAATTATAGCCTACTCCACTATTTACTGGATGTTATTATGCATATAAACCTTCCTCTTGAATCACTCTATCTATTAAAAAAACCGCATCAAAATCCGTTGCGTAGTTTCAAAGATTTAAACATATAAAGGGACATAGGGACACAGAAAGTGACTTTGTTTTATACTATGTAGTGATGTATAATGGTATACTATGATTATATAACAGGTGCATTCAAGCAAACTGACCAAGGAACCTGGGCCCACGTGGTTTGTGCGCTCTGGATACCAGAAGTGCGATTTGCAAACACAGTGTTCCTTGAACCTATTGGTAAGTGAAGCTAGTTAATTACAAATATATGTTGTATGTTATCATATAAATGAAAATGGAAATTCTATGGTTAAAACTCAGGAAGTTACACGAAATATTACTTTAAAGAGTTAGGCCATTGAACCTTCAATCAATTCCTTAAACAATTATGGAATAATGTAAGAGTTAATATTGTTCTTTTCTACAGTCTTTGTCCCCTATAATTAAAACCATTTTTAACTACGATAATCACAATTGTTTACAATAGATGTGTTCTTTACTTTGATCTTTAAACAATAAAATCAAACAGTGTATGTACATTATATACTATTTTATAGACGACAAAAATGTACTTATGTAAAAACCATACATAGAAAATGATTTCTACACCAAACAGGTACATAAATATAGCTTTTTACAAATACAGATAAGTACCTGTATCTTACATTAACTCTTCATACACCTCCACAATAACAACTTATAACATAACCTTCCCACCAGACTCAATCGAGATGATCCCGCCTGCCCGCTGGAAGTTGGCCTGCATGGTGTGCAAGCAACGAGGCGCCGGCGCCTGCATCCAGTGCCACAAGAGCAACTGCTACTCCGCCTTCCACGTCACTTGCGCTCAACAGGCTGGGTAAGCCAAGATGATATATAGGAAGAAAACATTTATAAAGACACTATAGTATATTCGCTTTAAGAAAATAGTGACGTCATCAAGGTCTCCATGATTTAACCAATGAGATTTTATAGGGGTTGTCTGTTATTGGTCAATGTGACTTCTTTTCTCATTTACTCACGTCTCATTGGTCAGTTTGACCTCTGATTATCATGACGTCACTATTTTCTTAAAGCGAATATACTATAGCGACCCGCTTCGGCTTCGCACGGGTATAAAATATATAGCCTACTCCACTATTTAATGGATGTTATTGTACATATAAACCTTCCTCTTGAATCACGCTATCTATTAAAAAACCGCATCAAAATCCGTTGCGTAGTTTCAAAGATTTAAGCATACAAAGGGACATAGGGACAGAGAAAGAGACTTTGTTTTATACTATGTAGTGAAGACAAACCATTAACCCTTGTGGGTTAGTTAGGAGTTTAGGTGTCCGTCTCCGCAATTGCGAAGGTAGTAATTCTATGGCCACCTCGAACACACGTGTTGACAAGATAGTCAGAAAACATTTTATTTGGCCACAGATATAATAATTTATGTTAAAAAGGGAAATAAATACACACATTAAAGTCAGAGACGTCATCTTAATGGTACCAAAAAAGGAGTGATTGGGCATGTTGCTGTAGATAATTCGCAGCACCGGAATTATGTCGATACCCGCATAATACATACATATACTAGCGACCCCCTCCGGCTTCGCACGGGTATAAAATATATAGCCTACTCCACTATTTAATTGATGTTATTATACATATAAACCCTCTCGAATCACTCTTTCTATTAAAAAAAACCGCATCAAAATCCGTTGCGTAGTTTCAAAGATTTAAGCATACAAAGGGACAGATAAAGCGACTTTGTTTTATACTATGTAGTGAAGATAAACGCGTTCACGATCATTAAACCCTTGTGGGCTAGTCAGAGGTTCAGGTGCCCATCTTCGCAATTGCGAAGGTAATAATTCTATGGCCACCTCGAACCCACGTGTTGACCAGATGATCAGTAAACATTTATTTGGCCACGGATATAGTTTATATTAAAAAGGGAAATCAATACTTACATGGTAATCAAAGATGCAGGTGTCCATCTCCGCAATTGCGAAGGTAGTAATTCTATGGCCACCTCGAACCCACGTGTTGACCAGATAGTCAGAAAACGTTTATTTGGCCACAGATATTATAGTTCATATTAAAAAGGTAAATAAATACACACATTAAAGTCAGAGAGATGCCACTTTAATGGTAGCAAAAAGGAATCGACTCGGCATGTTGCTGTAGATAATTCACAGCACTGGTATTATGTAGATACCCTCAAAGTACATACATATATTCACGCCTCTAACGCTGACTGTAGAAAAAAACTTTTATTGAATATGTATGAGCGAAATTTATTTCAAAGTATCGTATAAAATGAAATTTCGTTATACTAGTCTATACTATCCTTTTTAGGGAATTAGGCATATATTATGATTGTATGTTGACATGACTTACACGTATTTGTACTGGTATATATTATAACGGTGAATTGTAGGATTTAAGTGTCCAAACATATGGAACCTAGCCGTAGAACAATCCCAAAAGGACCTTTCTTATAAAGTTCTATCTAACTCGTGCAATTATTTCAGTTTATACATGAAAATGGAGGCAGCGGGTTCGAGCCGTGACCCTAGTCAACCCGTTCAGGTTGCCAAGATGGCATACTGCGACGCACACACGCCAGCGCATATATTACAGGTAATAATTGAGGTTAAGCAACGCTGGGTGTAGTCAAAGCCTGGATGGGTGACCATAGATCGAAAAACAAAAAATTTGGTGATGAAGCCATCCTTCTAGATTGTTGATAGTCAGTATCTATTAATGGTTATAAAACTACGTCTATCATGTTGAGAACAGGCTATCTGGTAAAACGTAAGTTTTAGTGGCTAATGATTTTCGTAAATATAGATATAATATTTTGTGTCTTTGTTCTAGGAACGTAAGGCCCAGGAATCCGAAGGTGATAAGTCTGGGGATTTGACAGCCATACGACAGAAGGGACGGGATAAAATTAAACAGGTCAGAATTCTAAATAACTCATTATTATTATAACAGATTATTTGACTATAATTTTTAGATTAAAAGATATTAAATATTGTAGTATTATTTTGCAATTTTTTATACTTATTTCTTAATTTTGTGTTACAATTAGACTATATCATCACTTACTAAATCTTTACTATATACCATAAACCTATTTTAAAACAAAGTATTACTTTTGCTACCCGACATTTAATATACCCCACTCTCCCCTTGTTATACTCATTCACATGATCTCACGCACCAAAAAGCACCAATCATTTATCATATTATACTCTAAACAAATACAATTTAACATTACTTTTATCAGTTACTAAATAATAATATTTGGACATTATTACACCGATTGAACTAGCCCTTTGATAAGTTCATTTAAGACTTGTGTCAAGGGTACTAGGCAACGTATATTTAAGAAATGTATACATATTAATACATAGATAAATACATATATAGCATAGATAATCAACGACCAGACTGGAAAGCAGTAGAAAAGCGTAGTTCTTAACTCTGCCTCCACCGGGAATCGAACCCAGGACCTCACGATTAGCGTTCCAGCGGCTAACCGATCGCGCCACGGAGGTCATCACGGAGGTGATCTCACGCACCAAAAAAGCACCAATCTCATATCACATTATACTCTAAACATACATTTTAACAGTACTCATATCAGTTACTAAATACTCTCATTATTACAGGCTCGTCGTGTCCTAGCCCTGAAACGAACTTGGGCTCCCGTAGTCCCTTGTGCCAACGCTACCAGCTGATCGGGTGGCGGAAATAGCCAGGATTGCAGGTGATGGTCCCGTGTCGGCCAGGGCCCATCTGATGAAGAGACTATTGGCCTATTGGACCCTCAAGAGGCATAGCAGGAATGGGGTCCCATTGTTGAGACGGTTGCAGAGTTTGACTAGTTCACATGGTAGGTTGGGTTTGGGTCGGGTTTAAAGATTAACATAATTATAGACTTGCTTATTAAAACTTATTCTAATTTTATTGAATTTTCTAAGACTCATATTACTTTTATCTTTTTTTGTTTATATCATATAACTTGGAAACAGACACTAAATCTATAAAAATATTGTCGGTATAAATTAATATACAATACATATTTATGTACACATTTTTTTACAAATCAATCAATTTTTGTCCTGTAGGTATACCTATAAAATACTAGACAATGAGAGAAATCAATTTTGTTGTCCCTACTTATAATATTAACACCATTTTCTGTTTTTATGATGCACGTGATAAAATTATAGTGATAAAATTATACGGCGATACGGTTCACTACCTATCACGTCGGGTGCTGTCTATCTAGAGATACGCGGGCTTCGAATGACCCATACCTAACATGCCTTCGAAATTTCGGAGATGAGCATTTAAGCCTCTGACTACCCCGCCGTAATAAAAAAGGGAGTGTGTATGCACAAGTCGTGAAGCGTATGTTTTTTATGTGATTAAATTATACTTTATTAATATTAACAGGCACCCGAGGCATCCAAGATGGCACCGTGAACGTACGGGAGCTTTGCAACCAGCTCAAGTATTGGCAGCGGATACGGCAAGACCTCGAAAGGGCCAGGTAATTAATGCATTAAAATAATGAACGATTGATATTCTTTGTTTCTAAGAAAGTCCTGGCTCTTTTGTTACATTCAACTCACATCATTAATGAATACGTTATATGATCGATAATATATATATACATACATAAGTTAGCATGGGCTAGCAATCTATTACTATTGTTTCATTATTACTTCATAACCCCAATATTCATGCTAATAAGTGACCAAGGAGATATTTTTATGTCTTCAAGGTATTGTCCACCCTGAAAGCAATTAAAGGACATTCATCTATATATCTATGTAGAATAGATCTGTGGATACCAAAGGCATTCATACCAAGTAGCATATACAGGGTGAAATTTTCATCACTGGCAATACTTCAAGGGTAGATTATATGATCAAAATTATGCGGCCTGGCTTAATTATTTTAGTACCCTCCAGTACAAAAATATGGAGAAAAGCCTCCTCAAAGTTTTGGGAGCCAATTCAGAATACGTGGACGCCCTACATTATTTCATTCATAAGTTCTCATTCCATTAAACATCTTTCAACACCCAAAACAAAAAAACTATCAACAACAAAGCAAACAACTATCAACAACAAAACATCCAAGTAAAAATTAAATTTTTTTGTAAACTCTCATTTCTGTTGTACCCAATGCCGTTCTAGGGTATGAAGAAAAGTCGTCGTTAATCATTACTACCTGCTGTTTAATACACAAGAACATAAAAGTTGGTTGAACATTACATGCCACCAATGAAAATTATCAAAACACATCGATTTCATCACACATATATTGTACATGATGCTAAAAACAATTCCATTTCACTAGTTCTTCGATCTTTGTTCATTTTAATCCATATCGATAGTTATTATAACTAATAACAAATAATTTCATAACTTTTTATCGTTTTATCGTTCGTTCGTTGAAATTTTTGACAGATACATAAACAATTGAACATAGAGTAATTTTTTTACTTTTTAATTTAATGGCCTAGTTACATGTCTTAAAAAGTACATGATATTATTAGTGATAAAATAGTACATAAGTAAAATAAACAATTTTATTATTCTTGATTTACTTTTCATTGTTTATTCTTCATCTCATGTATATTTATTAATTTTCTCATACAAAATATTTAAATATTTATGCTCGTAGTAAGTCGAAAGTATGAAATGTAATACACTTCAGCCTGGCTGTATGACGCGCACTTTACTTTTTCTTTACTTTATCTGTGGCTAATTTATTTATTTGACTATGTTTGTCGTCATTTTAACAATGCTATGGAAAAACATCATTTTGTCTTGTCCGTCTGTTTGTTTCTTAAGATTTGGCTGTATGGCTTATGCACTTTGTGTGTAAATAAAAAAAACAATGCTATGGCGGTTAGAGATCCCGCCACATAAGGTGGCAGTTGGAGGCGTCGCCACAGTCGCGTAATTCAGTGTTACCAGTAAACACGCCAAAACTAGCACTCACTGTGCCATACGGCTCGATACATTATAGGTTTCATTTGTAACGGTCTTTGGTTGCAGAGCTATAAACTCAAATAAAACAAATTAATATATCAAAGTCAAAATATGTTTATTAAACTATTTCAAACATGATTAATAATTAACGGGACTTATCCTTCTTATTATATATTACATATATTATGTGTTCCTACACTCTGTCCGCAATAGACCGTTTAGTGTGTTCGACGTAGGATTTCCCACAGCTGCAATCAATCTTATACACACCCTTATATCTTATATCATGAGTATAAATCGCGAATCTCTTAAAACTATTATTTCAAACATGGCACTGAGCATTGTCTTTACATATTTTTTACCGAGGTTAGATCAGCGGAGACCCTAGCTTGGAGAAGAACTAACAAGAAACTCCGGAAATCAATTTATTATAATCACCCTTAACAAACATAAAAATTACAAAAAGAGTGGGCAAAAAAACACAACGCTGGTAATACTAAATTTACCTTTCATACAAAATAACACGCAATGGCGGTAACGTCAAATTTAGTTCCAAGTTTGGCTACTGCCACCTTATGTGGCGGGATCTCTAAAAGTATTTTTGTTTGTTTGTCGTCTGAATTTATAATTTTATGTTAAATTGCTATTTCATAGTACAATAATCGTGGATGATGTTTATTAATGATGTGAAAGTAAAACATGGTTTAGTTATGTGAATGAAAATTCATACTTTAGTGGAAATGAAATTAATTTTTGAAGTGGTTTCGAGGTTATAATTATCGAAATAAAACAGAAATTTGGAATCAAATGTATTAAAGAACTTATCAAAGCGTAAACTAAAGGGAGATTAATTAGTAACCAAGCATTGAGTAATGACGCGATTAAGTTAAGTACAATCCATAACCGGCTAATGTTCATGTTGTGTTATTGTGTGCAGTGATGATTATTTGGATTAAAAGAATAGTGTGTAACATTGTCGGAATTAATGTTTAAAGGAAACCACTTGAGTATGTTCTATTGGCTTCTTGACCTGTGAAAACACTGTCTCAATAATGAAAAAAGTTTCATTCAAGATGCTATAATGGTCTACAAACACAAGAGTACCATAGATAATTACATAGAATGTAAACTTACAATTTATGAATGAACATGATCTAATTTGATTTATTTTAATAACTAGTGTATATTAATGACATGTTTTTTTATAAAAAATGTTTTTTTTTTTTTTTTTTTTGACATTCAATAAGTGATTTTATGATCCTTATATTGAATAAAAAGATTTTCATTTCATTTTCATTTTCACTTGGCAAGTAGTACGTTAATACCCATATGTTCCGGAAAATTTAAAATAAAAATTAAAAAAATTGTTCAAAATTTCCAAAAATTTCCTACCTTTTTTTATTATGAAAATGGGTTCTATAGGTGCTACTGATAGCCAGGTTAAAATATTGCCAGTGATAAATCTGTCACCCTGTATTAACGATGATGATAAAATCCTGACATATAAGTGACTTATAATCACATACCAAATAGCATAGATTATCTATAGTGAAAAAGGTCTTTATATAAGTGAATTCTAACCAACATTCCCTTCACAGACTCCTATGCGAACTAGTGCGTAAACGCGAGCGTCTGAAGGCGGAGTATACGCGCGTCTGGGAGCGCTGTCTGATGCACTCGCTGCGGCCTGACCGCGCTGTCTTGCATAAAGTGTTGCGTTTCGTGCGCCAGAAGGACAGTAGCGACATCTTTGGGGAGCCTGTCGATCCTGCTGAGGTGAGTGGATGAGGCAAAAGTGTGATAGTTGTGTGTAGAAATGGCTGGTTTTGGTAGTCATTGTCAAATAGTTAAAACCGTTTCTAATTATATATTATTATAGGGTTAATAAAGGGATAGCAATAAAACGAGTGACTGTAAATTACAGTTCTAAGTGTCAAAATTAATTAATTTGGGTTATAGAATTACTAAGTGAGCGACTGACTGCGAGTGACGAGAAATCAACAGAACAGCAACTTACAAACATTAATTTGAGTTACTTAAAATACATAATGAGCAGCTTCATAATATTTGAGCGACCTAATATTTGTTTGCGGGTCAACGTTACTTCCTGCATTTTTTTTAAATATTTGGCAAATGTATTTTTTATACTGAGCGGCATTTTATCTTAAATGAAGTGTTTCGAATACAAAAACTACTTTGAAAAATACACTGATGAGCAGAATATAATGAGCTCACATTTAAAAAATAATATGAAATAACTATTTGAAGAAACACTATTCTATTAGTTGAGAAATTTTATTATCGAAATATAAGGGTAATTAAATAAAACAATGTACTCCGTAAAAATAAAGTAATATGCATGCATTTATTTCTAAACTAACCTAACCTAACCCTTACCTAAACTTTGCTCAAAGTGAACTTTTTAGTAGTTCGCTAAGTATAAACCTCACTTTGAAAAATCGAATCTATCTTAATATTGAAGTTGCCCTCTCTGTATTTCCAGTCGCTCACTTAGTAATGAAGTCGCTCGGATAAATTTTTTTTGTAAGCTCGTTCTGGATTTTATTATAAATCAATATTCGTCGTCAGTTTAGTTATTTTTTCGCTTACTCAAATTCATACCGCTCAAGTTATTAAAACAGTATGTCATCATCTGTCGCAAAGTTTTTTTTTTGTTCGCTCGTTTTATAATTCCCCTTAATAAAGTGTTGAAAATAAAATTTTGATTTTGATACATACATATAAAGTACAATAAATTAGAATTGAACATCGTCATGTGTCACCCAAAGATACATACATACAGCTTTAGCAACATAGTGAAAACATCGGAAAAATTTCGGTTTTATTTTAAAACTACTAATACCAGTAGTGACATCTATTTAATGAAATCTATAACTACACTATCTTCACATCACTTTACCATTCCCATCAGGTCCCAGACTACAGCACCATAGTAAAACATCCCATGGATCTGAGCACAATGGCTCAGAAGCTAGACCACGGCTACTACAACACTGTGGATGACCTAGAAGAGGACTTTAAGCTCATGATTGACAACTGCCTCGCTTATAATAATAAGGATACTGTGTTTTACAAGTGAGTGTTTAGATACATTGTTGTTATGGGAGCCTTTGGGTCTGAATTGGTAGGTTTCAATCTAATTTGAGTGTGTACTAATGGCAATGAAGTTTTCTGATTTGCTATGTACATATATTTTAGTGCAACAGTAAAAACATAATTTTGTAATCTATATAACTTCGATGAGGTAAAAAATCGTCAGGAAAACTGTCGGTTCCCCGAACAGGATATAGTTATTGTAAATGGCGACACGGCTTACCACCTGGCACATTGATGCTGAATATCTAGTTAACATGTGGGATAAAGGTGGCCTTTTTTAACTATTATTATTTCCTAAATTTATGAGT